>JARDVY010000051.1:8307500-8503277 GCA_029030555.1 Ornithoptera alexandrae | reverse complement strand
CGATTCCATTCGATTCCATTCGATTCCATTCGATTCGATTCCATTCGATTCCATTCGATCATTCGATTCCATTCGATTCCATTCGATTCCATTCGATGATTCCATTCGATTCCATTCGATTCCATTCGACGATTCCATTCGATTCCATTCGATTCCATTCGATTCCATTCGATTCCATTCGATCGATTCGATTCCATTCGATTCCATTCGATTCCATTCGATTCCATTCGATTCCATTCGATTCCATTCGATTCCATTCGATTCCATTCGATTCCATTCGATTCCATTCGATTCCATTCGATTCCATTCGATTCCATTCGATTCCATTCGATTCCATTCGATTCCATTCGATTCCATTCGATTCCATTCGATTCGATTCCATTCGATTCCATTCGATTCCATTCGATTCCATTCGATTCCATTCGATTCCATTCGATTCCATTCGATTCCATTCGATTCCATTCGATTCCATTCGATTCGATGATTCCATTCGATTCCATTCGATGATTCCATTCGATTCCATTCGATTCGATTCGATTCCATTCGATTCCATTCGACGATTCCATTCGATTCCATTCGATTCCATTCGATTCCATTCGATTCCATTCGATTCCATTCGATCGATTCCATTCGATTCCATTCGATTCCATTCGATTCCATTCGATGATTCCATTCGATTCCATTCGATTCCATTCGACGATTCCATTCGACGATTCCATTCGATTCCATTCGATTCCATTCGATTCCATTCGATTCCATTCGATTCCATTCGATGATTCCATTCGATTCCATTCGATTCCATTCGATTCCATTCGATTCCATTCGATTCCATTCGATTCCATTCGATTCCATTCGATTCCATTCGATGATTCCATTCGATTCCATTCGATTCCATTCGATTCCATTCGATTCCATTCGATTCCATTCGATTCCATTCGATTCCATTCGATTCCATTCGATTCCATTCGATCGATTCCATTCGATTCCATTCGATTCCATTCGATTCCATTCGATTCCATTCGATTCCATTCGATTCCATTCGATTCGATGATTCCATTCGATTCCATTCGATCGATTCCATTCGATTCCATTCGACGATTCCATTCGATTCCATTCGATCGATTCCATTCGATTCCATTCGATTCCATTCGATTCCATTCGATTCCATTCGATTCCATTCGATTCCATTCGATTCCATTCGATCGATTCCATTCGATTCCATTCGATTCCATTCGATTCCATTCGATTCGATCGATCACCATTCGATTCCATTCGATTCCATTCGATTCCATTCGATTCCATTCGATTCCATTCGATTCCATTCGATTCCATTCGATTCCATTCGATTCCATTCGATTCCATTCCATTCGATTCCATTCGATTCCATTCGATTCCATTCGATTCCATTCGATTCCATTCGATTCCATTCGATTCCATTCGATTCCATTCGATTCCATTCGATTCCATTCGATTCCATTCGACGATTCCATTCGATTCCATTCGATTCCATTCGATTCCATTCGACGATTCCATTCGATTCCATTCGATTCCATTCGATCGATTCCATTCGATTCCATTCGATCGATTCCATTCGATTCCATTCGATTCCATTCGATTCCATTCGATTCCATTCGATTCCATTCGATTCCATTCGATTCCATTCGACGATTCCATTCGATTCCATTCGATTCCATTCGATTCCATTCGATTCCATTCGATTCCATTCGATTCCATTCGATTCCATTCGATTCCATTCGACGATTCCATTCGATTCCATTCGATTCCATTCGATGATTCCATTCGATTCCATTCGATGATCCATTCGATTCCATTCGACGATTCCATTCGATTCCATTCGATTCCATTCGATTCCATTCGATTCCATTCGACGATTCCATTCGATTCCATTCGATTCCATTCGATTCCATTCGATTCCATTCGACGATTCCATTCGATCGATTCCATTCGATTCCATTCGATTCCATTCGATTCCATTCGATTCCATTCGATTCCATTCGATTCCATTCGATTCCATTCGATTCCATTCGATTCCATTCGATTCCATTCGATTCCATTCGATTCCATTCGATTCCATTCGATTCCATTCGACGATTCCATTCGATTCCATTCGATTCCATTCGATTCCATTCGATCGATTCCATTCGATTCCATTCGATTCCATTCGATTCCATTCGATTCCATTCGATTCCATTCGATTCGATTCCATTCGATTCCATTCGATTCCATTCGATTCCATTCGATTCCATTCGATTCCATTCGATTCCATTCGATTCCATTCGATTCCATTCGATCATTCCATTCGATTCCATTCGATTCCATTCGATTCCATTCGATTCCATTCGATCACTTCCATTCCACTCCATTCGATTCCACTCGACGACTCCACTCGATCACTTCCAATTCGATCACCCACTTCCAATTTCGATTTCATCACCATTCGATCACCATCGACGATGATCGTGATCACCGACTTCCATCGACGATCACTTCCCCACCTACCTACCTACCTACCTACCGATAGAGCTTGATCAGCGGCTCTGCACAATTGACAATAGAGCCCTTGTGCCTTCTTGCTTACGTTCTTCAAGCATATGTTGAATGTGAGTCTATCGTCAACTGTCAGTCCTAGTATCCGAACCTCACGAGTTCTACAAAGGGGCTCTCCACCTATACTCAATATTGTGTTGTCGTACTTCAGCGTATTGGTTAGCACCATCACCGTAGTTTTGTGTGGTGCGAACCTAAGCTTGTTTCGGACCCCCCAACCGTGAATATCGCGAGTACCGCATTTGCCTTCCTCGTGATATTCCCGGTCTCTTGCCCCGAGAAGATTAGAACGACGTCGTCTGCAAACGCCTGGCAGGCCTGTTTTTACTTATCAACTTTTTGTTATTAAGTCCGATTTTACTGGTGTTTGCACGGATGAACTGAAGTCGCAAAGACGAGCATAACGACATATAACACTCACTGTTTCGCGACAACTTTTTGCAAAATCAAATTACGTAAACTCGCGTCAATTTTTTCGAGCGGAGCTCACTCAGGCAACGTCCGTACGCGTCCGCGGCTAGTCCAAGACTGACAGTCAAGTTAGAGCTGATGCGCTGGCGTAAAAACTAAGGGAGGCTCTTGGGGAACAAAACTTACGCATCGCTCGTGGGGCTGCGAAAGCGGCCAGCACCGGCAGGGTCGCGGTTGTGAGCGAAAGCGTTCCCGTGACATTGTCATCAGGTGATGAGGCGGAACATCGTGGGGATTTTAGTCGGTGCAAGTCCGACATAACCCGTCCTTGCCCCCGCAAGGACGGGTATGCGTAGGCATTTCCCCCAAGTAAAAAAAAAAAAATCTATGTCGGCCGTAGGGATGTGATGACCCCACCGCCCACTAAAGAGAAAACTGAAGTATCCCTTGTGGATAGTTTTATCTTCAGTGCAATCAGTCAAACGGCGTGGGGATGTGACGACCCCATCGCCCACAGAATCGAAAACTGAATAATCCCTTGAGGATACAGTTTTCTTTTCGGTGCAAGCAGTCGAGTCCTGCGACGAGTCCGCCCGTAGAGCGGCTGTTGGCTTCGGCCACGTCGGGCGCACCCTTAGCCCGCTTATAGCACACCCCGAGCAGGAGCGGGGACTGCAGTCATTGCAACCGGAGTTAAGAGGTAGACAACCTCTCAAATTACACCAATCCTCAGGTACTGCGTACCGATAGGATGAATGGCCAAAGAGGATTTGGTCGTTAACGCCCAAAGCTGTGGATCAGCACTCAAAAAACACACTATGACAGACAGTTCTAAAGTTACATGTCCCCAGATGGGTCCCGGCCTTATGGCTGGGGAATCCCATACTGCGCCTAGGCGCCGTCCGATCTTCGTACTCTGGGGTGCGCAAAACTGTTTTGGGTGATGGAGTGTGTGTACAACAGCAGAGCGACGTCGTCGGGTTATCGGCGAAATCTGCAACGGCGGTAATGCTGCGGCCCCGTGACGGGTACAGGCAAAAGTAATACGACTGTGCCGCGCCCCAGGATAGGCGCAGGCCAAACTACCAGACGGGACAAGGTCGCGCAACGCGCGCAAACACCAACTGCGCTTCCTGAAGCACGAGTGGTGCTGGAGTGGTTACGCTTTGAGCCGCATAACAACGAGGGCGATGTGGATACGGCCCTTGTTTCCCGGACTGGTGACGATGAGGCTGCCTCGTCGGTTTCCGAGTGCAGCCTCGCTACGGTGACGTCAGGCGGCTCCCGCTTTGGGTAGAAACGCAAACGACGTCGTTCCAGCAAGGACGGCTTGTCGGCCTCGGAGGAGGAGAACGACAAGTGCACCGAGAACGAGTGTTCCGGCGACAAGCCGGAGTGTCGTGGACGTCCCCGCCCACTACTGGCAAATACGTCGGCTTTAGCAAACCTAAAGCCGCGTTTGACGCCGTAAGGCGTCAAGAGTTGAAACTCCAGGCTGGGGATGAACTCATCGCTACAGCAGCGAGGTTTCACTGCAGCCGGAAGAGGAGACTCACATTGTCTCCCGTACTGGAGTCAAGAGAGACTCCAGATGACAAGACAGCGGCAATGCTGTAGCGTCTTGTTTTCGACGACTCTGAACTGATCTTGACGATCGCCAGCAAGTCGAAAAATCTCAAGACCGATCTAGTGCGAGACTTGAAGGCAGCCGCGGCCTCCATTAAAGCGGCCGTGACATCCATCGGGTCCCCCACGGTAACGGACGAGACGCGACAATTCCAGGCGGAAAACGCCAGCCTGCGCGTCGAGGTGGCCGACTTCCGCAAGGAATTGGCCAACCTCAGGTCGGAATTCGAGGAGAGAGAGCAGCAGGAACAAACCGCGCCCTCTCGCTCGGACGTCGGCGAGCAGTCTCCTCGAGAGGAGGCGACTCGCCCGGCAAAAAAGAAGCGGTGCACCGGCGCCGATCGCTTCGAACTGGCGACTGTGTCAGTCTAGGAGATCGGCCGAACCGTCATGATGTAGGTGGGGACCATGGTCTCGGCCCGCCTGGCATCGCTGGAGGATAGACTTCTTCCTGAGAAGCTTGTCCGGTCACCGCTAGCTGCGGCAAGGCAGGCGGCATCAAGCCTCCTTTGGCAGACGAGTACAAGCCCGCGCCAGCCCCACCACCTTCGGAGGAGGGGTGGAACGTCGTGGCTAGAAAGCCGAGACGGACAATGGAACTGCCACCGAAACAGCAGCAGCAGAGACGGAAGCAGCGACAGCAGTCGCAGCTAAAGTCGCAGCAGCAGCAACGGCAGAGCACTAAAAATAAGCGCAAAGGAGGCAGTATGAACCGGCCGCGAAAGCTGAGGGCCCCGAGGTCCGCAGTGGTCGTGGTGACTGTCACCTGAGGCGATGACGAAGGGGGCTAAGTACGCTCAAGTCATCGCCCAGGCGAAGGAGCGGGTTAACCTGGCCGACCTCGGCATTGCCGGGATACGGTTTACGATGGCGGCGACCGGAGTGCGCATCTTACAAGTGCTCGGCGCCGACAACGGCGAAAAATCCGACAACTTCGCAAAGACGCTCCGCAAGTCTCTGGGCGAGGAGGTGGTCCGCATCGCCAGGCCGGTGAAGTGCGCCGAGTTGAGGGTCTCAGGGCTCGACGGCTCAGTTACGAGCGCCGATGTGGTCGCTGCGGTGGCGCGAACGGGTGGCTGTCCGGCCGATCAGGTTCGGTCGGGCAGTATCTCGATCGGCGCCTCCGGCCTCGGGACGGTGTGGTTGCGGCACAGAAGTTGGTGGACGGCAGCAAAATCCTGGTTGGGTGGGTGTCTGGGCAGGTCACACTGCTCGAGAGACGACTGCAACGTTGATTTAGATACCTCGAAAAGGGCCACTTGAAAGCAAAGTAAGTCCGACTCGGACCGCAGCGATGAATGCTATCGCTGCGGAAAGAACGGCCACAAAGCGGGCAACTGCTCCGCCCAGCCGCACTGCAACCGTTGCAATGCGGCTGGTAAACCGGCCGACCATAGGTGCGGCGGTAATGTTTGCGAGAAGGCGGGCGTCGCTAAAACTACGCAAAGTAGTAAGCGCGCGGTATCACGGGTCACTCGACCGCAGGCACTGAGCACGAGCGCGGACTCCGTGAGGAGGTTTAGATGTCCGTCGAATAGTGATGGAGCTCAATTTCCTCCAAGCGAACATCAACCGCTGCGCCAGAGCTGAAGGTCCTGGACGTTCTGTACTAGAGCATGGCGGAGTGGTCGATCAACATCGCCGTGGTCAGCGAGTCGTAGTACGTCCCACCGTGGGAGAGCTGGGCGGGGGAACTGGACGGAACGGTGGCCATAGGCACGGTGACCTCGAACGGCCCCCCGACCTAGAGTCGATAGAGCGCGAGGCGGGTCGGAAACGTGCTGGTCGTAGGGGCATACTTCTCGTCGAATCGTAACTTAGCCGAGTTCGAACGGCTACTCGACGAGATCGGTGCTCTCATCGGTCGGAATGGGTCGGGTCGCATTCTTTTCGCCGGAGATCTCAACGCCAATTCGAAGGCGTAGGGGTGCCCGGAGATGAGCGCGCGCGGTACCGCAATTCGAGGAGTTAACGGTCGGAGCCGGGTTGGTCGTTCTTAACCGGGGGACGACGAACACGTGCGCGTGCGGCAACAGGGCATCTCTTTAGTGAACGTGACGTTCGCGGGAGACGCCCTGGCCCACCGTATCGAGGATTGGGAAGTGGTCTAGGGCGTGGAGACGCTGTCGGACCATTTGTACGTCTGATTCAGTGTCTCGGCGGCCTCGGGAACTCCGAGCGATTCTAGTCGACCTTTGGTCAGGGATGGCCTTCGGTGGGCGTTGAAGCGTCTCGACCGAGACCTCCTCGAGGAGGCGGCCTTGATCGAGGCCTGGGTTCGCGAGGGGAGGGCGTCTACGGCGGTCGATATAGAGGAGGAAGCGGAGAGACTAGCGGAAGCCATGTCGCACGTGTGCGAAGCCTTACCTCCTAGGCGCGGTTTGTCTTGGTGATTGGCGGACCTCGCGCGGCTTCGTAGCGCGTGCGTGGCGAGCGTGGACCGAGCGTCGGATACCGGCGACTCTATATAGGAGTGGTGCGCTCTATGGCGTTATACGGAGCGCCTATATGAGCGGAACACCTGTCGGCTTGCGGCCGGACTCTGCTGCGGTCATCGCAGCGTGTCATGGCCATACGCGTCGTACGCGGCTACCGTACCGTCCCCTTCGAGGAGGCGTGCGTCCTCGCCGGGCGCCGCCGTGGGAACTCGATGCCGAGTTGCTGGCGCGTGTTTACTGGCGGCGGAAGAACGCTTTCGAGCGGGGCGAGCATTCATCGCCGGACGAGGAGGCGAGATGGCGCCGAGAGTCGCGACGGGAGGTGCTTCAGCGATGGGAGCGGCGACTTCGAGGCCCCACACACGGTCGCCTCACCGTGGATGCCATCCGGCCGGTGCTTGCGGACTGGCTAGATAGGGACTGCGGAGTCCTCAATTTCCGGCTGGTGCAGATACTCACGGGGTACGGTTGCTTCGGAAGATATCTACATTTGCGTAATTGTAGTATTAAGACGGACGAGTGGAGACACATCGTCGCACACCTTGGCCGATTGCTCGCGATTCGGGGAGGATAGGGCTGCGCTCGTAGCGGCGATAGAGAGTGACCTCTCGCTGCCGGCAGTGGCGCGTACCATCGTCGGAAGCAAGGCGACATGGGATGCAGTATCCCGATTTTGCGACTCCGTTATGACGCAGAAACGGGAGACGGAACGTCTCAGGGAGCGGGCGCCGAGGGGCGGAGCTGAGCGCACGATCGCAGATTTCCTCTTTAGGCCGAGGAACCTGGCGTCGCGACTGACAGGCCGTCGGGCCGGCGCCACCCTTGGAGAGGGTTCCCGAGGTGTATCTAGCGGTGCGTCTCCTATTCCACGGCGTCACCACGTAGGAATTTTCTGTCAAGAGGGGTGCTTCACATCCCTCCCCGATGCGGGCCCGTTCGATCCAGGCGCCGATCGGGTGTTGCGGAAGAACTGCTCGATGTTATCCCGTGATCCCCAAGCATTTCTTCGGAAGTGATTGGAATACCGTGTGAAGATTTTTAGTCGGTTGGAGTACAACACTACCCCGTTACTAGCCCTTGGTTCCGGAGTGTCCGTCCGTTAGCATTTTGTTACACGTTAATAGAATAAAAAGAAAAAAAATCTACTCGTATACAGATTTAATTAGTTTGATTTATACATAAGTATGTTAATTATTTATTATATAACCCACAGGAACCTTACATTGCAGTTAGTTGCAGCGAGTAGACATAATTAAACTGCAAATGACCAAAATAAATAATACCATTTATTGGACAGAAAATATTATTGGGATAGTCCAAAATTGCGCTTCAGTTGTCTGGGATCAAAACCCTCGGTGGAGGTGCGGGAAGAGCTAACAGTTCCCGCCGTAAAGTATTGGCCACTCTTCTGCCTAAGTCTGGGTCCACCAGAGAGAATAACTTTATCAGACGCCGCTGCAAGAACGATGGGGAGGTGACGAGTGCGAACTGCACTGTGTTGTTCGCGAGCGAAAGGGACCGCCCTTTCGGCGTCCGTCCGCAGAATATTCCTATAGAAATATGCAGGCTGTTCCAGATCGATCGCGTTGATGTCGTATACCATCAGTTGCTCTTTAGGGCGAGCGGCATCAACGTAAGAAATGGAACCACTGAAGGAGTTGGGGTAGAAAACGGGCATATCCTTCATGTTATCTTGTTCTGGAGGAGGGCCGTCACGGTTGTAAGTTTTTTGATACATAGGTTTACTTACCTCTATATTGTTATAATTGCTACCCAAACGATGAACTTGACTAGCCGGGTATGCTACAGTTCGACCTCTAAAGAGGAGGTCCTTCGGTCCTGATATGCCAGGCACTAAGTTTGCGGGATTAAAAAGGCCAGTAATTCGGATGTTCGGTGGAAATTATTTGGAATCTTATTAAATACTAATTTTCCAATTGTTACAGTTCGATAAGAACCTTCCTTCCATAATCTAGTGACTTCAAATGGATTGAAGTCTAGATGAAACAAGTCGTCGTATGTCATCACATCCATGTCCAGCCTCCACATGGGATAATTCTTCTGAGCTATCGCGTTGTACAGGTCCCTGTTGTAGTAATCCGGATCCTGTCCGTTGATTCTTACTGCTTCCTCCGACGGTAAGTTTTCGATGCCTTGCAATGTTCTAAAATTTAATTTGACGTAATGTTTGGTACCTTCCGAGTTGTATATTTCGTAGGTGTGAACAAGAAAAGCATCCATCTTTCTATATCCGTTTGGGATTCCGTTGTCTGATAATAATCTTAAGAAGGCATTAATTGTGTCGAACCGTAAGGTGAAATGATCGTCCCGAGCTGCTGGATCTATTAAGTTAGAACGAGGATTTCTGCCGATTGAATACACGATATTTAAAAAGAATTCCGGGTCTTTGTAGAAGTATACGGGCATGTTGATGCATAAAAGATCCAGATTGCCTTCCTTAGTGTAAAATTTTACAGACATTCCTTTCGGTTCTCTGGCAGCGTCAATCCTCCCAAGTCAATCCTCCCAAGTTCTGAATGGTTGTAGAGAACCTTGCAGAGACAGGAGTTTTCTTACCGACGCCGTTAAATACATCGACTTTTGTATATTTAGAGACGTCGTTCGTTACTTCAAAATATCCGAGGGCCGCGAAACCTTTCGCACACGCCATTCTTTCGGGTATCCTTTCGAAACCAAAATGAAATATATTATCTATAAAGAATCGATTCATTAACAGATCACTGTTCAAAGCGTTAGTTTCTCTTATTTCCACTGGATATCCGGAGCTCAAAGTCAGTAACCCGATCGGCTTCTGCGAATAATAAATAGCGACGTTATAATTCATAAAATGCAACAAACGCAAAAAAACAATCCGTAGAAGTTTGTGAATGTATGTATGTTATGGCAGGATGGCCACGTGAACATTGCGCGCGTAAACTGGTGAATTGGTCGCGGTAAGGGCGAAATAAAGCCGTACTCGAGCGCGTCGAGCTGGATCGGCCGCCGCGCATCGCGCCACTGTCCCGCGCTCACGGCGACTACGGCGGCCACGGTGACCACGACCACGCTGCGCGAGTACATGCTGTGCACGCTGCGCATGGCGGAGCAATGTGTGCACGCTTCTCACGTGGAGCTATATAAGTTGCGCGCTCACCGTCAACACGGGCCAAAAACATAATCGAATGCAGAAAACGTTACTAATTACGCGGTACACACTTGAATCTTAAACACGTAATTACACGCTAAATATATAATGGAAATACAAATTGTGTGATAATTATGGTGCGCGCGCAGATTTGTTTCAAATGGTATGTAAATCGGTGCGGCTGCGCGGCTACCCGGCGTCACTTCATCATGAAAACGTATCGAAATTGTTCTTCCCCTGTGTGGACGTGCAGTGAGCAAATATTTTTTGAGAATTAGTCTATTTTATATTTTTAACCCGCTTGACTCCTTTTCTCCTTCACGTTTTTCGTATCGCGTGACTGAGAAGACGATAATACAATAGGACGCTTGCTGTGGTTCTAACCGGCGCTCCGAGCTGCGAGCCCGTCGAGCGTGTCGAGCAACTATCACGGCAAGTTCACATTTCTGAGAAGGCCCTCGTCCAGCAGTGACTATCAGCTGCCTTAATGATATATTTGCTCGAAATATTTGAACTCGAAAGGTAAACGTATTATTGAAGTCGTTTGAACTCCAAACTGAGAGAGGGTTGTTTGCGCTCGCGGCTCGGCTGACCTGCTCGTGTTCAGTTACGGGCGTAATTACTTTGTAATTATCGTTTACGACTTGACAAAATAATTGAGCAGTTGATTTGTTGAGCGGCGCAACTAAACTGTTGCTGATCCTGTTTACAAGTCGCGTGCGGACTTTGTAAAAAACAATAGCACCTTAATGGAACGGTGGGCGCAATGCGCGGACGGCGGTCGCACACAACATTGCTCGGTTGGAGTTATCTTCAGCTTAGTCGCCTCTTACGAAACGGAATGGATAGACTGGCAGTTAGGACATTCTGACTCGCTTTTTCTCTCCGAGTAATGTACACCGAATACATCTTTACGTTATATATAAACATAAATGTACAACGGGCGGTCTTATTGCTCAGAAAACAATTTCTTCCAGAGCACCTACTGGAAAAGAAGACAAACTGAAATAAGAGAAAAAATAGTGGTGCACTAAATATTTGAAAACCAAAGTATTTGATGAAAGAAGCAAGTAATAGCACATTTAGAGATCAGAAATTCAATTTTTTGATTGTAAAGTGTATTTTGAAAGAAAATGGGTATTTCGAGATACGTATATGGTTCGGTAAAGAGTTCCATAAGCGAACCGCCGGAACGGAGAAGTTTTTGGAAAAATGAAGTGGAATGCACAGGGTCGCGAAGGGAAAGGTACATTGAAAAGCGAAGAGTAAGACTATGACAGTGGGAAATAAATTCGAATTGATTTTTTTTAGGTCGTAAGGTGTTAGAAAATTTAACAATATCTCGTATAAAGTAAAAAGAATGTGAGTTTTCCTGCGAACACGGATTGTAAGCGATACAAGTTTTTTTGCGAAATTCAGTGATGTGATCATATGTGCGGAGTCCAAATATGAATCGTATACACAACTTTTCAATACACTAAAGCTTATGAAGCTGCGCTTCAGTTAAGTCAATATTGCAAACATCGGCGTAATCGAGAATAAGCAGAAGAAGGGAATTAGCAAGCACAACTTTAGTGACTGTTGGAAGAAAATTGCGGAGTCTGCGCAGGGAGCTTATAGCTTCATACATCTTTCTACTCATCTCGGTAACTTGCGGTATCTACGATCTACAGAAGTCAATGTAAATACCTAAACTCTTAACTTTACTATTATAAGGAATTACGTTACCGTTAAGAATAATGGGCGGTACACCGGACCAGTTAATTTTGGAGAGTAATCTAGAGCTACCGATTATGATTGATAGTCTTGTTAGGATTTACGTTCGAACCATACAATTTACATCAATCCGAAATACAAGCAAGGTTAGTGTTGATGCTGTGGACGGTTTGACAAAAATTTATATGAATTGAAAAGGTTCTGTTTTAAGAGATATGGACTAAGTTGGTTAGATATTAATCTTTTTAGACCCTTGGACAGAAACGCAGGGAAAGAAATAGGGCGATAATCAGATGGGCAAGAAGGGATTTTCTTTTTCAGGAAAGCTTCTGCGTATGGATAGTTGTAAAGTGCATAGAGAATGAATTTTTGAAGGTCTTAAACTCTTCCGCTAAAGAAGATGTGGCTAGCAGGGGTACACGTGGCAGGCTCGCAGCGCGCGGGGCGGCTGACTAGCTCGCAGCGCGCTTCTGTGTCGTGCAACCTGTTTGCAATTTGATGATGGAAATAATGTTAAGTCACAATGAGGCCATATGTGTATGTGGCGAAGCCTGCTCGCTCAGTGTACTCGGGAACATAGCTATAGTGTCGTAGCCGCAGACGAAAATATAAGAGTGATAGATTAAAAAGCTAGTTCTGGCGGGATATAGGATATAAATAGCTAGTTATGGCCAGAGTGGATCTAACGCAGATCGTTCATAAAGTCCAGCATCAGCGATTCTGCAGCATTTATCTAACACACTCGACTTTTCGCATAAACGGCATCAGGGTTTTGCTGGTTCACATTTACAGTGTCAGCGCGGCGCCGAGGCGAGGTGGTGCAGCGTGCGGCTGCCGAGAGTTGGTCACCAGAAAACACGTAAAATTCTGAACAGACGATTCGGCTGCGCATCCTGTGAACTAAGTGACAGCTGCATAACACATCATCGGAGAATATTAACTGATCAGAAACAACCTGAGACTAGGGATAAAGTTAGTTACCGATTTCTTAAGAGATTTTCTTTGAAACATTCACTGAAACGCGATTTTCGTCCCAGGATTAAGCGGAACTACCCCCACCCGCAGACAGCGCGCCAACTTTCTGAAGAAATTGAAAAAAAGCGTTTTTATCCGGCGCCGTCCCGCAGAGCTTTAGCGTTCTAATGTTTCAAAACTCGGCATCGAGATTAAACTTGCTCTCAAAGAGAAAACTTAAATTAAATGTAAGCTTATCGCTTCATCTCGCGCCATTACGTTATTGTGGGCGACGCCTCCCAGCGCTGGGCGGCAGCAGTTTAACAGTACACCCTATTACCGTACATTTGTAACACAGTTTGACGTAAAACTCATGAGACACTTTCCGGGACCGACGACGTATCCTTTCCGTGCTGGTGCGGCATCAGTCCGGAGCTAAGGGAGCCGCGCGCCGGAAGCGAACAGGTATTATAAGGGATTTATTTATCAAATAACGCCATGTATCGTCACATTAAACAAACTCTCCCTGATCTACTTGTGCAATGTGAACATACTCCTGTGTGATAACTTATGTTCGGAAGCTGTCTGAAGTGTTACGAGTCATCATACCAGACGCGAAGTCAGAGCTGGCGGAGAGCGGTGGGGACGCTCTTGAACAACGGTGCGTTGAGGAGCGCTGAAAATAATTTCTCGTGTTCAGTATTCCTGACCACTCCTTTATTGATCGTACGACGATGTGAATAAAAAGGATAGAAAAAACTGAACATTCACTTTACGCGTTAAGTGAATACATTTTGATTCCTCAGGGTGTCTGCTCAGCCCCGGCTCCGAGAGCGGGCAACTCGCAGAGAGACTCGCGCGCGCCCCGCCTCGCTGCAATAGTTCAATGAGGTCGTCACCTATCGTAGTGTAGCTTGCAACACTGACCTTTGATTGCATAGCGGCTTACCCGCTCAAGCAGGCCACAAGTTATTTGTTAAAACAAAACAGCGACGCCGTCGACCAGCATGCATCCCACATGAAGAGGGTCCATGCGGCGCGCCCAGAATACACTCCGTAACGCGTGGCGTTCCATTCGCAACTTCTAATTACCCTAGTAACAGGACTAATCACTGGTTGGTATTTAGGACAGCTGCTTTCTACCAGGAGCGAGTTTTCTCAGTTTATTTATTATGGCGCGCAGACATCTACGTCGTATGCAGCCGCAGCCGCAGCCGCAGGAACCGACCACTGCGAAATTCTGTGTAAACACGTCGGGGTCCAAAGTACCAACACGTGATCACGTTAAATTGCTTTAGTCGGTAATCAACATCTCAGGTTGGAGAAGTAAACGAGTACCGGTTGAAGTTCCCTGTGTGCACTGGTGATGAGTCGCGCGGTAATGGTGGATGAATGTGTAACAACGATACAGGCTGTCAATTAAACATTGTTATTTATAGATACATTTCCTTTTTTTTAAGAAGCTTCTATCACATATAAAGATCAAATTAAGATGGATAGGTGGGCGCGTTGCGCGTGATCCCAAATTACACGAGAGCGCTGTTTGTGTACTGTACGTCGGAGGATATGTTAATTGCGTCAGCTCGCTGCTTCTGTTTCGCCGGGCGTCACAAAGAGCCTGATGCATAAGACGCGGATGCAGGTCTCATCGGATGCGCTACTTCCCCCTCCCCGACCTCTCCGCACTCCCCACCGCGGCACTCCATCCCCGACCGCTAGAAATGCAAATGCAATCTAAGCTGACGCAATTTATTTTTCTTACCATTATTTGCACAGCGCCGCATCCGGCGTAACAGCAGCTGATGACGGTAGGTAAAAATAATTTAAATGCCAATGCTCCACGTGGCTGCCGCTGTCACTGTCACCATCACCGTGTTCAACACATGGATACACGTACATAAATACCTACTATAATTTTTTAGCCCAATATATCAAAATATTTATAACATTTATATTAAAATATATTGTAATTAATAATAATGTAATTTGCAACAAGTGGGCCTGGGAGGGTGCAGTTTTAGTTATAGTGAGATTAACTAAAAAATCTGCACTCACTGTCTCAGGAAAAACGCCAGTCACAGACGTTCGGAGTGTGCACCAGGTCATTCCAGATTAGTACATGAATGGCGGCACGAGTGAGGCAACCGAGAAACTGAAAGGATATGCACAAAATGCTTTCTAGTTTTTAAGGAGCTTTGTCGGGGCTGGCTGCGCTGCACCAGCTTGAGTCGTTAATCATTTGATTTTGTATTTTTTTTATTACTTTTATAATTATCGAGACTCCTGGTCTGCCAAGTTTATACAATAACTGGGGGAAGTAAAGGAGTCACGTGGAGTCTCTCTCCGAGGAGTAGGGGAGCTTGATGTGTGACGCCTCCAAGTGCGTTTCGGCCGGAGCAGTCGCGACATGGCGCCGCGGCAGTTGATTGGTAGACGATGGTGTTGTCCCGAGCACTATTCGACTAATTACTTAAAAAGTCGCGCCGCCGCGCGCCGGACGGAAGCCCGCAAACGAGTACGCCGCCGAAAACTTTTCTCATTTAAAATTTCCACAGCGAGCTGCATTCCTCTTACTCCTCCTCTCTTTGCTCATTAAACGCTAATTTTCACGTTAGTTTAAGTTTTACTTTGCTCTTAACAATAACTGACGATGCCGCGCGATTTGATGCACTCACACAAGCACCGAGCATCCACCTTGAACTCCTCGCTCACCTCGCCCACCTCGCCCAGCAAATACAATATTACATACACATTGTGTTGTAACGACGTCTTCACCTTTTTTTGTTATTATCTCGGGGGACATCTTAAATGACACCACTAAACCGCCTCGGTGGTCTCGCTCAGTGCATTAGGAGAGGCTCGGAGATCTCCTACGGAACGCACCGGTGTATGACGTCTTCACCTGCTGCTGCCTAGTCGTTTGCGGCGACAGTTCATGCGACTTGCACAGTACTATCTGCTGCGAAACCGCTTCTCAAGGGCAAAGTGTGGGCGCTCGCGCACTCTGTTTAAATGAAAAAAAGACAGCATTCGTTTGACAATAATCTCGATGGAGTGGATGGAAGCCATTATAGTGTTATGCGGCATGCTGGGTAGACAGCGGTTGGGATAGGTCTGACCGATCCCTCGGAAAACTATCCTCTGGCTGTCCTACATAAAACGCAAACAAAACCTTTGCACCGATATCCACGCGAGACAGACGTCAGCACTGAACGAGCTGCCTGACGCCGTGACCAAGTGTTTCTTTGAGGACAATTCTGCACGGGTCGGCCGCGTGACGTTACGTTACATTACAGTGCAACGCATTAGTTTAGGGGAGGATCCGGCGCTGTGGTCGGCGGAAGCTGCTTGTTACCGATAGTCGCACCTCTGCACGGGAATAAGTTTTTTTGAAACGGCATTGGTCCGCGCGCGGCCCACGGCGTCCATGTTTTATTTACAAGGAGGCTCCATGTTTTATTTAAAAGGAGGATGCGGTAACAACCCCCGAGTGGGCCCTCGGGGGCCAGCGGCGCGCCTCGTTACCTGTAATTGGGTGTCCGAGCTGTTCGATAAACCATTCAGTGTGTAGTATGTAATAATTTTGTTTCTCTGTTGTTATCTTCGTTTGTTATATTTCGTTATAACAAGTTGTCGTTTTATAACAAGATAGAAATGGAATCATTTTGTTAGCGAAAGAGGCCCCGGTTATATTACAGTGTTGTCACCCAGCGCGTCCCCCGCGGGCACCGGCACCCCCCACCGCCGTGATAAATCATTTCGAGAAACAAAATATCCGCGGTGCATCCCTATTAAGATACTGGTTCACGGCACGAAATGTCGAGTAAGTTGTCTTTTTCGACTATTAGCATAAAGATGATGATGAAGATGATGCACTCGGCGGCGGGACAGCATCGTCTGACAGAGCGGGGCACGACACCGCCGGACGAACAGAATTGCCTGACAGTGGGGCGCGACACCGCCGGACGGACAGCATTGCCTGATAGCGGGGCGCGACACCGCCCGACGGATATGATCGCCTGACAGAGGGGCGCAACACCGCCAGACGGACAGCATCGCCCGACAGCGGAGCGCGACACTGCCGGACGGACAGCATCGCCTGACAGCGTGGCGCCACAACGCCGGACGGACAGCATTGCCTGACAGCGGGACCACGACACCGCCGGACGGTAGCAGCAGATGAAGACGGGGTGGACGAGGGAGAGGACGGGTGCGGTTACCCGCTCCGTTTGTGAACCCTTCGCGAGAAACCGTGCGGATAGAGAACGATATTCATTTACGGTGGGCCGACAGGAAAGGTTTGCGCGAGTTGTTGTTAAATATTTTAACGTAACGTTCGTTTCACAAGTAGAAGTACTGTCGGTGCGCCTGTGCACATGAGTACTAATAATTTTTTTTTAAGTCAAAAGCAAATTACATTTCCAAGCAGATGTAACATTTTCTTGCATAATCCATAGTACTTAAAACAGACGTTCAACTCTTCGGACAACTTTGAGAACGACGTGTAAATATTCCCTGGAACTTAGCACGCTGCCGGGCTACGGCTGCCGGCGCCGCAGCGCAGCCGCACTGTCCAACAACAAAACGAAATTAGCTAATAAAACGTTTTAACGCTCCGTCACGTTATTGCAGCTAAATGAAACGATAATTTCATAAAAAATACATTATTTTACTAAAAAAAAAATCAGCAATGAAACACAAAATCAAAAGTAGCTGATGCTCGGATCAACGAACGCGCGGGCGCGGGCGCAGGCGCGGCGGGAACTCGACATGTGTTTGATTTCAATTTGAACCTTATCTCATAGGACCACGGAACATTGAGATTGCGCGCCCGGGCATTCGTTGATCCGAGTATCAGCTGGTTTTGATTTTGTTTTGCATTGCTGGTTTTTTTTAGAAGCGTAAGCGGTGAGTGGGGTCGGTGCGTGTTATGCGTGTTAACATTCACGAGTGAGTTGCACGTTTCGGGTTGAATCTTTGATTGGGAGTAACGGAAATGCGTTCCGAGAACGGCGCTTAGAGGTGGTGGAGTCGGGAATCGGGAGGTAGTCCTCAGTCACAATTAGGGCCACCAGTTGATTGGCGCGGCGTGTGAAAATAGAAAGTAGCATAGTCTGCAGAAACTGGGTTATGGTGGAGAGTTGGAGGTCGCCTTGGTGGTTGTCGTTCCTCTGGTATCATTCGGCTGCCTTAGCTCTGCGGGTAAAACGGTTCTGAATAATTTGCAGAGGTTCGAGTTGATTTTTAAAAGAGTGGATAAACATAAGACCCGCATAAATCATGATGAACTTTACGCGCGTCTTGTACAGGTTCCTTCCGAGGTTCTTAATGCAGGACGAGCTTACTGGAGCTGCAGAGTAAGGGATAGCCTGCCCAAACCAAAAGCAGCCTTGTTCGTAATTCTGCGAAAGGAGCTTGCGGTCGAGAGTGTCCCCGAGTTAATTGACCGATTCATTTACTGGAAGCCACCCAGTGTGCCCGCACGGGGACCATCTCGCTGCGCCCCCGCCCCTCCTGCACGAAGATCAGTTTGCCACGTTCATCGACATGGTGAGCGCAGTGTAATAGCTTGAGTAAGTTCTAGGTAAACTCAAACCTATTCTGCTTAATAAAGCAGCGCTGTAATGTATTTGTAGTGTGTAATTTGGAATATAATTTTCTTTAAGGTACCTCTTCGTTGGGCATGCTCTTGAGGTTTCCCATATGAGGCCATTCCCATGGGTTTTTCATTAAAAATTGTGGCCCTTCCCACCATAATGTAGCCGATTTCATTAACCTTGGGTTCAATCCGCGGGATGCCAAGTCTGCTGGATTTTGAGCTCGAGGAACGTGCCTCCAGGAGGCTGGTGTAGTCTACTCTTGCACTTCACCAACGCGGTTTGCCACAAACGGCTTTAAGTCATTGGCTTGAGAAGATAGCCAGCACAAAACCACTGTTGAGTCGGTCCAGTGAAAAACGTTGTGTACTTTGCAGCGAAGTGCAGTCAACATCTTGATGCTTAGTCGTGCCGAAAGCAATGCACAGCAAAGTTCGAGACAAGGTATTGTGGTGCTCTTCACTGGAGCAACCTTAATCTTGGCACATAGTAGCCTGACAAGGACCTGACCTGCGCTATCAATGGATCGTAAGTAAACTGCAGAAGCGTAGGCTGTCTGGGATGCATCTGAAAATGAGTGCAGTTCGGTGACTTCTGGTTCGCTAATGATGACGCATGTCGGAATATCAATTTTCGATATGGCGTTCAAATTGTTCACAAAGGCCAGCCATTCCTTTTATACAATATGACTTACTGGATCAACCCAATCGAGTCTTGTGAGCCAAAATTTTTGTAGTAGTATTTTTGGAATAATTGTGCATAGCCCCAGCAGACTCAGTGGGCCAAATAACTTAGCTGAATTGGACAAGATAGTACGCTTGGTTACCCTTTCATCCAATTGTATGCTGACTGGAAACCATATGATGTCCTTAGGTGGATCCCACTTCAAGCCCAACACGCTTGATTGTGAAGAAAGGTCTAGATTTTTGGGCAGTAACGTATTCGAATCTTTATCGAAGATGGAGGGCACATTGGTTCGGAACTTACGCAGAGGCAGGCGTGCTGTATTGAGAATGGACTTTACTGATTGAATTTTGTGGCGCAACTCAGCCTCAGATGAAGCCCCTGACAAATAATCGTCCACATAATAGTCTTTCTTGATTGACTGACATATGACCTTATCGTTGCATTCCTTCGACAGCTGCAATAAACACCTTGTACTTAGAAATGGTGCTGACGCCGTAACATAGGTTACTGTATTCAACTGGAATATTTTTAGTGGCTGCGAAGGCTCGTCGCGCCACAGAATGAGCTGCAGCACACGCTGGCTGGGATGCACCAGAATTTGGCGATATATTTTTTCCACATCTGCTGACACTACATACTTGTGCTGTCTGTAAAGCAATAAGATTGAAAATAAGTCGTCTTGTACTACTGGCTCAACATGTTGTATGTCGTTGAAAGATATTCCAGATGTAGTTTTGGCAGAGGCGTCAAAGACTACACGAAGTTTCGTGGTTTCACTTGACTCCCTAATGACTGCATGGTGCGGGAGGTGCAGCCAAACAGTGGCTTAGGACTCTCAGTCATGTACCCTAAGCGTTCATATTCATGAAAGAAGTTTTGATAAAGCTCTTGGACTTCAGGTTTTTTCTTTAAGTTTTGCTCCAGTTGTAGGAAGCTTTTTTCAGCTATGATGCATGATTCGCCCAAGACTTCTGTGGATTCCTTAAGAGAAATTTGAATACAAAATCTACCGTCATCTTCTCGATGAGTTTTTTTTATATTTACGTGTGTAACAAAATGTTAACGGAACGCACACCCCGTACCAATAGTGGGCCGGTAGTGGGTTAGTGTAGGACTCCAACCGACTAAAAAACTTCACACGGTATTCCATCATTTCTGCAAAGAATTTACGAGGGTCGCGGGATAACGCAAAACAGTTCTTCTGCAACCCCCGTTCGGTGCCCGGATCGAATGAGCCCGCCTCGGGGAGGGATGTGAAGCACCCTTCCCGATAGAAAATAACTAACGACACGGCGACGCAGCGGAATACCAGACGCGCCGCCAGATATGCCCCAGCAACCCTCTCCAAGGGTGGCGTCGGCCCGACGGCCCATGTCAGTCGCGACGCCAGGTTCTTCGGCCTAAGGAGGAAATCTGCGATCGTGCCGCTCAGCTCCGCCCCTTGGCGCCCGCTCCCTGAGACGTTTCGTCTCCCGTTTCTGCGTCATAACGATGTCGCAGAATCGGGATACCGCATCCCATGATGCCTCACTTCCGACCATGGCTCGGGCCACTGCCGGTAGCGAGAGGTTACTCCCTATCGCCGCTACGAGCGCGGCCCTATCCTCCCGCCATTGCGGGTAGTCGGCCAAGGTGTGCGACGATGTGTCCACCGGGTTGGCCACACTCGTCGCACGCCTCGTCCGTCCTATCACTACAATAGGACTTCGCAGTCCTTATCCAGCCTGTCCGCGAGGACCGTTCGGACGGCCTCCACGGTGAGGCTGCCGTGCGTCGGGTCTCGGAGTCGCCGCTGTAATCGCCGACGCACGTCCAGGCGCCCCTCTCGGCCCCACCTCGCCTCCTCGTCCGACGACGGACGCTTGCCCCGCTCGAGGGCGCATTTCGCCAGCGCCAGCGACTCAGCATCGAGACCCCACGGCGGCGTTCCGACGAGGGCGCACACCGCCTCGAAGGAGACGGTACGGTAACCGCGTACGACCCGTATGGCCATGACAGGCTGCGGTGATCGCAGCAGGGTCCGGCCGACGGGTTCTCCGCCCATATGGGCGCTCCGTATAACGCCATAGAGCGCACCACTCCGGTATAGAGTCACCGGCATCCGACGCTCGGTCTGCCCAGATTGGGCAGAAGGCGGCTCAGGGACCCAGCCGCTCGAATAAGCTTCGGGCCCAGCTGTCGAAAGTGCTCGTCGAACCTCCACCGGCCGTCGAGGACAAGTCCCAGGTACTTTATGGAAGTACCGACGGCGATGGAAGTCCCACCGACTATCAGCTCCGCTCCCGGCGGAGGTGCGTTCCGAGCGCCGTGGAAGCATAACGCCTCGCATTTGCTCAGCGCCATCTCCAACCCCAAGCGCCGAATGCGCGCGACGACTTGGTCTACGCCCACAGTCGCCAACGCGCGCCTCCCTAAAGGTGCGTCCACGAGCCGTCACCAGGGTGTCGTCGGCGTAACAAGTCACGTCGACTCCTCCGAGATTAGCCCCGCGGAGCACCGAGCCGTAACCGATGTTCCACAGGAGCGGCCCGAGGACCGAACCCTGTGGGACGCCGCACGACATCTTCTCGATGAGTAGTTTGGGTGAATAATCTTTCACAATGATTGTCTTGTGTGTGGTTACTGTTTGATGGGATTTCTTCAAGTTCCCAGAACTTGGCTAATCGTTTGCTAATATCCCGTGAAAAGTGACAACTTAATTTTGAATTATTATTGTTGTAATATTTCCTCCCTGTGGGGCCAGCTACTATCCAGCCCAAGTGCGTTACCTGTAGAACCGGTCGTTGTGGCCCTAAACTGATCCTACCTGTTCCGACTAGATCCCAGAATATATCAGCGCCTAGTAGAATATCGATCTCGGCTGGCTGATAAAACATCGGGTCGGCCAAATGGATGTTGTCAGGAATGCCCAGGTCGTTTGTATGTACAGTTGCATGAGGTAAGTTGTCTGTCATTTGGGGTATGACGAAGCACTTTATAGCCGCGCTAAATATGGTGTTTAGAGAATGTAGCTGTACGGTGCAGTGTTCCGTTATGTTTAAAATGGTGTTACCCAGGTCGGAGACGTTTCGATGATGATCCCTTGTTCTGTGGGAACCTATTTTCCGCTGGGCCCTGTCGCTGATAAATGACGATTGGCTGCCGCAGTCTAGCAACGCCCTCACCTTACCGTTTGGCCCTTGTGCGTCACCTTGGCCAACGCCGTAGATAGAAGAGCTTGATTGTTGAAGGCAGCAGTCATGGACACGACGGTGGAGGGGCTAGATGCTGTGGAGTCGTGATCAGAATTGGGCGAGTTTTCGTTGCTATTTGTTTTACGATGGGCTGTAAATGACGTAGTATGAACGGATGTGTGTTGTTTTGTGTAGGCGTTTGTTGTACATGCGGTTTGTGTAACAATGTGTTGTGTTTTCGGAGGCAAATCCTACAGCCACCTAGCCTACATTGGTAGGATTGATGACCGCTGCGCAAACAATTGGTACACAACCTTAGTAACGAAGCTTTAGCAATGCGTTCATCTACAGGCAAGCATTTGAATTTGTTACATTGGTATAATCTATGTTCTTGTTTGCAGATGCCGCATCGCTTGCTAGAGGGAAAGTCTACGCATGAAACAGTAAATGATTTCATTTTTAGAAAACTGTGACGTTTCTCAAATATAGATGGCTTCCTAGCATTTGTAGTTTCCAAAACTATTGCTTGTCGACGTAAGAAAGAATAAAACTCGTCTAATGAAGGCGAATCGTTACTGCTTCGAAATTCCTCCCACTTGCCAGCTGTGACACTGTCTAGATTCATCGACGCCATGTAAATAATAATAGTGTCCCACTTGTCTGTAGGTTCATCTATCGAATTAAGTGCACTTACATTTTTAGACTGAGTGTCAATTAAATTCCGAATGCCACTGTCAGTTTTGTTTCTGCAGCGGTTCGATTGAAAATAAACATTTAAGATGTTCGTTGACTAACAGTCGTTTATTATTACACCGCTCGCATAGTAAGTTCCAAGCGATAGAATAATTATTCGAGGATACAGATACCGACTGTATAACCGAAGTCGCGGCGCCCTCTAGGTACGATTGAAGGTAGTGAAATTTACTAATATCGTCGATGTCTTCATTGTTATGAATGAGCGATAAATACGAATCCCTAAAGGTAACCCACTTGTTTTGATCGCCGTTAAAAGGTGGGATTTTTAGTGAGGGTAGCTTTGAATGACGGTTACCCTTGCTATTGTTGGATGAAGGTTCAGTTTTATTAGACCTTTCCACAAAGTCCAGCAGCGTCTGAGATGTGCGATTAAAGAGAAGAATAAATTTTCTGTCACTTCGCGTTCTTGTAATTGTTTGTCACTGTCTTCATCCAACATCTCGATCTGTAATTGAACCTCTTCGAAGTTCGATGACAGATATCGCATTTTATTTAATCTAACACTAAGTTCATTTGTCCTTAGTGTACTAGTTCCTTTGGAATCCATCAAAGGCGCTAAAAACTTTTGAAATAACGTTAAGCTCGCCTTGATGTTACCTTTTTGCTTAATAAGTTGCGGTAATTCACTCATCGTGCGTGCTCAAAAAATGTATCACAGCCAAGTGAGAATAACATTTGTGTATATACCTATTGGTGGAAACGGTCGACTAATTGATAATGGGTAAGTACGTTGCAATGTATGATGAATGATGCGCGGAGACAACCCTCTGGTTCCAATACCGGTGACGGCACGCGGCGCGCGGCGCTTGATGCAGTACGCCGTCGAGCTCGCGGAGTGATCACTGGCTTCACGGCTTAAACTCGGATTGCACCTGGAATTGGCACGTGGCGAATGGGTTCTAGAATATATTCCAATGAGTGACAACTCTGGAATCACAATTAACAAGAAATAAAATTGAGCTAAAGCAAAATAGGTATTTTTACAACTGTGTGACAGTGTCTTGAATGCAATTAATTTATCTGTATGGTCGCAATTACTGGATAAATTAGGTTACTTATGGTGAAATGCACTCGGCAACAATGATTTGAGTTAGTTTTATAATCACTTTGATGAGAAACTAGTGAAAAATATGACTTTAAATTTTTATTTAAGTATCGACGGGTAAAATTGAAGTTGTAAACAGATATAAGTAATTTACCTTTTCTTCGCAGATTATCAACGATATTCATGCAGATTAAGGTAAAAAAAAATGTTAGGATAACAAAGAAAAATCTGGCACTTCCCTCGGTCTTATGCCTGCAGCGTTTGGCTGGCGAGTTCCTTCAAGATGGTGGCGTTTGTAGCACGGAGATACTACGTCCTTTGTTTGCGTTTGGATGGATTATTTTGATCACGTCGGGGTCACCAGATGATTACGTCGTATTATTAGTATATTAGTATTACATCTGTTTTCTTGAAGATTCGTAGCAATAATGCCTTGTCGATGGGTCGCGTCACGCCGTAGTAATGTTCCGAACAAATACAATAAGTATCGATTGACAAAGTGCAAAATAAACCATACGGATAACTTCATTATCAGCTGATTAGCGCAATTGTTTAAATATATATATATTAACTTACTCTACTTGATAGATGTTCAATATATTGTTTGAAGATAGGATTACTATCGATTACTATGACAAGATTTTTTGTGGAAGTCGTGTTTTCAGTGTACGTTGGGGACCCGTCAGTACAACAGTCTTTATTATTACGCATCGAAAAGTTCATAACCTCGGTTTTAAGTATATTAAGTATTAGTGTATTATTGCTCAGCCATGTTTTAATTGCATTAAAACCAGTTTGAGCAAAAACATAGGTAGATGTCCAAATAATTGCCTTTTCGTTGTTTTTTTATTATGAAGTTTGTGCCGCTAATTATATAGGGAAACATAAGAGGGTGTAAGTTAATATATACATAGATAAGCATACGTATGAAATTTTAACTAAATCCGTTATTCCACGAGAGGCCATAACTGTACTACTAGAAACAAAAATAAGTCAACACGGCCACAGCCTCCATCTTATCTAAAGTAAATAATCCTTGTGTTGGGCAATCAGTGCGGTGTTACAACTAGATACTGGATGTTATCTTGAGCCACCTAAAAATAAATTGAAAAAAAAAATAGTTAAGAGCGCATTATGTAAAAATGATTATCTTATGCTAAATGATTCTTTAAATTAGTGAACGGCGCTGCACAATTCTCGTCGTCCAGCTCAACAGCAACAGGTACAGGTTGATGCAGCGGCAAACATTGTGTTGATTTAATTTTAAAAATGTTTCTACCGGGTTGGTTGTGGCGTACTCCTCTTCGACCATTTGTCTTCTGACCATGAAAGTGGAACATTTGGAAGCGGCAGCACTTTATGCTTAAGTGACGTTCAAAACACATTTCTGAACTATCTATTTTGACCAAATTAATTTTGATTCATGGACATGTATGTGCGTTTAACTCGAACCAA
The DNA here is from genome assembly GCA_029030555.1 of Ornithoptera alexandrae. NCBI lineage: Eukaryota > Metazoa > Arthropoda > Insecta > Lepidoptera > Papilionidae > Ornithoptera > Ornithoptera alexandrae. The sequence goes on along the minus strand of JARDVY010000051.1, from coordinate 8,477,706 downwards.
CGCCATTTTTGTGAATTCCATATTTAACTACAAATATATTTTATCGAATGAGAGCGAGCGGAGCGCGCGCCCGGAAGTCGAACCCGCGAGGCAGGCGGTGCGCAGCCGCGCCGCCGCGTATTTACGCCCCGCGGTCGGGCTCGGTTACGCAAATGTACCGCAACGGAGCCCGCGGCGGCGTCTGCGCAGACAGCCGCACGTCCACAGCGCGCGAGCACAGCGCGTGAGCACAGCGCTGCAGTCGCTTGGCGGGACCGGCCCGCGGACAGCAGTACAGCATTCGAGTGAGAGCGCCGCAGCAAGTTGTAGGTGGAGTTTTCTCATTTATAACTCAATCAATGAGAGCCGCACCGCCGCACCGCCGCGTCGCCGCGCCACCTCTCCCTGCGACCCGCGAGGGAACCAACTTGCCCCCTCGTACTGCTTAGTTCTCTTTAACTTATCGAGTATCACCACTTGGAAGTTTCTGTATTTGATCTCAAGGAGGCCGAGTGGAAATAATTTCCCGGAGCGCCGCGTGTCGCCTGCCGGTCGCTGGACAATGTGTTCAACTCCCCGCTTTGTACCTATACAAAATTTTTCCAATCATTGATTTTTTTATTAGTCGTGGCGCAGGCATCAGGAGGGTGTTGAGCTGATGCCGAGGGCTACGCCCCTATACAACAGTTACGCGCTAACTAGAGCGTGTTACAGCGCAACAGCACGACACAGCGCGTCCCAAAGTGCGACGTAACTCTTGTTACTTCTTTGATTTCACAAACTTCAGTGCCTTTGTAAACTGTATCACATTAATATTTGTACAGAACTGCTAGGCGTCAGAAATATGGGTCAGGGCGCAGGTTACCTGGAGTACAATTCATTACGTGCATTACTACTGTCCAGTAGACGTGTGATGCGGCAATACAGGCGCATTGCGTCACATCATCCGTGTCCGGTAATGATAGGGTACCAGGCGAGTTGGCGAGGAGGTCAGACGATCACCTCTCAACTCTTGTCTCGAACCAGTGCGCGGTGCGTTTCATAATTATCAATAAGTCCAGCTGCTATAGGTGTAACATTAGCAGACTTAAAAAAAATCACTCAAGTTACTAGAGGAGGCGGGTGATCTGGCGGGGGAGCGGTGGGGCCGCGCCGAACGGATTTATTCCAAGTTATTTTTAAGCAAAATTTCTCCAAACGAGAAGCAAAACCGGACTCACGGAACAGGATATTATGGAATGAAAAAATGTGACGAAAAAGTCAACCGGAAATGTATTTATAGAGATTGGTTTAATAATCATTTTGTTGAAGGCGGTGATGTAGCTGGTGGAACATGCTTATGTGACGTGCTGTGCGAGCTCGAGTCGCACACGACCACATCTTCGGAATTGCATGCAATGCACCGAGGAGCATGCAACTACGGCCTGTTGCCAGTTCGCTCGGGTTATCGGTGTACTGGCGTGTGATGAATCATTATTTCGCTGGTACGCAACCGTTGTCTAAGTTTGCCGCGGTAGATACCACTTAGTATTCCAGAAGTGGTGCCGTTGGATTGACTAGCTTGCTGCACGTCACTTTTAGGCACTTGGAGTTATTTGGAAACCTCGTCTCCAATCTAGCAACTGTCAGCGGCTACTGGCGCGCGCGGCGTGCCGGCCATTCATTAACAGTAATGAACAATTTAGGAGAAATTAATTATGGTTATGCAGTGATCTGATGCCGCACGCGAGAGTCGAGGGAAGTGCGCGGTGGAAGGCCAGGGGTACGGGGTGCGGTGTAACACAAACCCTCGCACCAATTAGATAGAGCAAGCGAAACGTTCACATCAGCTTTGCTGTAACATTCAACATAATAAATATGTTTGTTTGTTTGTTTGTTTGTCTGTACACCACTTTAACTTAATACAATACTCAATACAATAATTTATCTCAATACTTCTGCGGGACTCCTCAGCGCTCGCGTGACAGCCAGGACATCGCTGCGCTTTCAGAAGAGTAAGCTTTCACAAAACATTTTTAAACAATACTTTCTCTCAAAAAAATTAGGATTCATGCGTGTCGCGGTATTGTTTATCGAAAGGTATTTGTATTTTAATGAGGAAAAACTTTTATTAAATCAGAAGTTTTTCTAAAATTTAATTCTTCGATAAACTTGTTTACAAAAAAGGTAAACAAAGTTATTCTTAAATCCCGACCAGACAGACCCGTGCATCCGGCGCGGCGGATGTCCACAACACATCTCTACAATAATTCAAATTTTCGCGCATGTGATACAAAAAGGAGAAAAACTACAACGTAAGAAAACCGTCTTGCTGTTTTTTCAAGAATGAAACCTCTATTAATTACTACATAAATCCACTGAGACCGGTGCTCGCGCTGCGCCGGGCTGCTTCCGCCTGTCGCCAAATCATTTCCTGTTGACGCACCCCGGTATTACCATTTTAAATTGATTCAAATTACGCGCGCCCCCATGCTCCAAACGTTTGATATGCACGCAAGGGGGCATCCGTGCCCCGGCGGAGTCGGCGCGCCTTTCCCGGTTTCATCAATGGTATTCTAGCTGGTGCAATTACTGAGCTACTGCCACGTATCATGACAAGAGTGAGTAGAGAGAGCGTTATCCTCGGGACCAGTAAACACCCATTCTCTTACAATATGTTGTATCACCCTAAATAAAATTGCCGCTGAGCGCTGCCGTTGCGAGCGGGAACGGACTCGGGAGTAAACTTACTGTTTTATGTTATATAAAGTAGTAAAGTTGGAATGTAGTATTCGGAACATTTAAACTGCCGTTAGCTGCTCGGCACAGTCGCGGTGGCTGGACCCGACCTCGACTCCGACCCCGACCCCGACCCCGACCGCCGCGCTACACGAACACTCTCCGCGGGTTTACTATCAGCCGGCAAAGAAAGTTGTTGCTGGCACAGAGAAAGTATATCAAAATGTCTATCCTGTCAACCAATTTGAATGATCGATCATTCAGGGTAACGGTTGACGCTCCAGAGACCAACACAAACTTTATGTACAATTATTGTAAAGCGGGATGCCGTTTGAGAACAACAAATGATTATTAATTTTACTTCATTCTTAGAAACGCCCTTTTGTCACCAAACGCGTGTGGTCCTGTATCATCGAATAATGTCAACAGGATATATCGTGCATGAAGACCGTTCCACTACTGTAGAAAGAGAGACTGAATTAGTTACCTGGGCAATCTCCGACTCAAAAGATCTTTTTTCTGATATCTGTATATAGAATAAAAAGAGACCGCTTTGGGCCTGATGACTACGAATCGTGATCTAAAACGAAACGTTTCTCAAAAACGGAGCGTAAATGTAAGCGTGCAGTGTCGGAGCCCTCGGAATGAGTTGGCCGACTGCTTACAATCATCTCGTGCTGCTCCGTGCACCGCGCGGGGGGGCCCTTGGGACCTCGCGTTGATACAGATATTAAAATGATTAATTGAGGCGCTTGATGCTAATAAACACAGGTTGACGTCATTTACACAGATTTCAGCAAAGCTTTTGACCGTGTAGCTCATCACATCCAACTGCAAAAACTGTCAGCCTATGGATTATCGCATGTTCTTGCAGTGGATCAAATCCTATCTCGATGATTGCACCTTCTTTGTCGCTGTGAATAGCTTTCAATCTTACCTACAAATCGTCACTTTAGGAGTACCTCAAAGGCCTCACTTGGGACTTATTTTATTTAATATTTTTGTCAATGATATCCCCGACAACGTTAAATTTTCTAAAATCTATATGTATGCTGCTGATCTTAAAATGAGCAAGGTTATTGAAACAAAAGATGATTCTCTCAAACTGCGAAGGGACCTTAACTCCCTGGTTGAATGGTCTGATAGCAATGGCATGATCCTTAATTGTAATAAATGTTTCGTTGTTACATATGCCAGGAAATGTAACCTAGTCACTTATAAATACAACATAGAAAATATCCTCCAAGAATTGGAAGTAATTAGAGATCTAAAGATTATCTTTGACAATAGGTTGACTTTTGTCCAGGAGAGGCACAAAAGTATACGAAACGAAAAACATTACGAAACGAGCCTCGACAACCCTCGGGTTGATAATTCGTACTTTTAAAGGTTTTCGTTGTTAATTTAAAATTATCCTACACTACAGCTTAGTGCGAAATATTTCTACTACTGTGTAGTACTGCGCAGTTGTTTGGAGGCAACACTGCGCAACCCATACGTAAGACTGGAACGGATACAAAAAAAAAAATATTGTTAGACATCTAAAATTCTCTCGCCATATTCCTAAACGAGATATCTTCGCTTACAAAAACCATCTCTCACACTTTAAAATGATCTCTAGTCGATCGCACTGTATTAAACGACTTATTGTTTGTATCCAAAATCTTTGATAATAAACTAGATTGTTCTCCATTGTTACAAAAATTTCAGGTAGTGTCCCTGTTAGATATCCTAGGTGCAAAATAACTCCGTTCCAGCCGCCCTTTCGTAGAACAGACTTCGGATCAAACTCTACTATTTCTAGACTAAGCAAGTTGCTCAACGAGTATAGCGATTCCCTGGACATACCCACAACGGTTCACCCGACCAGCTCCGCCGAATAATTACAGATTTCTTTATAAACAGTTCCTAGTTAGAATGTATCTCTCCTATAGTCGTTACTATAACATAATATTGTAATTGCTAGTATTAGATTTTATGAATGCAAGATGTATTTACCTGTTATTGTTGCCATGTTACATTTGATGTTGTATTTTGCATGTATTTTATTAAAATATAAACTTAGTGTGTTTGTTTGTAGCAAACACACTTACACTTGTAAATCGTAACTCCAGAAACGATTCTACCCAGGTGGTGTTGCTCTGGTTCTGTTCTTAACCGTGACAAGACAAACTCGTGACGGCGGCTGCACGCGACGGCACTGCGGGACATGGGGCTGCGCCAGCGTCGACCGACTGGGTTCCAGTCGGCACAAGTCCTGCACAAATCATCTTTCCAGAATACACAGATTATTTAAAAACTCTTTCTTGCCGCCAAAAAAGAAGACTGCTGATCATCACTAAATGTTGTGGTAACTGCAGAACTCCTTGAACTCTGCAGAAATCTGCAGAGGTTACTAAAATATTTGTTTTTTCTTTTCATTTTATTTTTATCTACGTCTGGAACTGGGCCTTGTTAACTGCGACACAGTTATTTAATTAACTACTGCAGTTAGCAACATTTACATGTACTTCGTTCTATGTGATTGTGCAAAAAAAAAAAAAAAATAAATAAAAAATGTCTACCCCAGCAGGCTCGAGGATGAGAAATCGGCTCATAGGCCGGTGCGAAGGTAGACACGCCGACGTGCATTAGTTCATCATTTAGTGGGTCACTTCTTTATTTAGCAGAGTTGACAGAAGAAGAAGAAGAAGAAGCAGTAAGGAAATTGTTTAGTGATTTCGGCAGTAACATGTTCACGGAGTTGCCAAACAAACGGACGAGACCCCAAATTACTACAATAAGAAAGGTAAAACTCCATTATCCTGTACAAATCAGATTGAGGGCGCGTAAGTGCACAACAAACAGCGCCGCGCACTCCGCACGATGGCCCTCCGCAACCCTGCGCCCGCGCCCGCGCCCGCGCCTTCACCCTCACCTTCGCCCTTGCCATCCTCACTCGACATGCGCCGAGAGGTGCGAGCTAATTCACTACTCCTTGATGTTCGAGAATAAAATAAACGCGCAAGTGGAGGGAATCCTCGCGGCCTTCCGGACCTAACGCCGCGCCGCAGGGTGGTTTGGTCAGACAGGGTCGATGCGTTGCGAACGGCCGCGGCCGGAAGCACATCTCCGTGTCGGGTGTAGTTCAGTGTGGACGGCTGCGGACTTCATCCGACTGCTTGGTACAGCTTTTAATAGCCATACGCATATTGTTCCCGTTTCCGGTTTCAATAACTATGTGTAACGACAGAGACATATGATAATACTTTTTGTGTTGGGACAAGAACACGTCCTCACGTCATCGACCAAGCTCACTCTCCTTAAAGATATATTTATTTACAATTTTACCGTAACTACAACAACAACATTATGAAATTTGTAGAAGTGGCCCATGTCACCCCCAGAACTAGAACGAATCGTTTTGGTTAAACAAAGCTTAGATAATACTAGAAGGCGGGACAATAGGTAGGTTATGTGAACGGTATTAGGGGTTGTTGTTATAAGAACGCGTTTAGTATGTTTAGTATAGAGATAAGTTGTTCAACATATTCACGAAGTGTCATAAGCTACGCGGTCACAACTTGAACTTTACGACATAAGCGATTCCACTTGTAGATGATGCAAGATGATTAGGGATAGAGACGCGTGCGTCTGTATAAAGTAAAGTAAAGAGAGAAAACAAGAAACGGTTGCTTTTGCCCGTGTTCATTTCTTAGAGTCTCGGGCCTACGGATACGGATCTGAGAAATAGGTATAGAAACAGCAATGTTTTTGAAGATCCTCGCGATCCTCCTTGAATAAACAAAAATCCTCGAGTGGAAATATTTTCGATATTTCGTTGGCCACAAGAGGAAGCTAAACTGGTAGGTACTTGCGTAGAATGTAACATTTCCTCAGAATACTGTGGTTGCGCGACGGTGAGGCCGCGGAAATGGTACCGACTTGTGGAGCTGGCGCTGTCGCAGAACGCATGCGCTGTTATAAAATAACGACAGAGCGTTTAGAACTTTCCAGAGTTTCCAATAACTTGAGCGAACTAGTTGATAACTTCAAGTGGGGCCATTCGATACAAAGAGAAATTATTTCTCTTCGCCGAAGTTGATCATTTACTGCAACGGTGACCAGCGGTCTCAACGCCGCTGGTCATTCCTATTAGCGGACTCCACAGCGTGCAAAATTACTCGGCTAACGAGAGCACAACATGCAGTGGAAACATATCACGCAGCGACGAATTGTTATCAACCGAGAGGAGTATTACTCGAAGGATCTTTACGTCACGACGCGTTACATCATTAAAAATGTATTTGTTCTAAATAAAATGTTACAAATTCGGAAGCGGTCCAGCACTACACAGCATGATATAACACAACACGATACACTACGACACAGCTCGACACGGCACGATACGTTACGACTTAACACGACACAGCACGATATAACATAATACAGCACCACACAGCAAGAAAGCACGACACAACATGACACAGCGCGACACAAAACGACACAGCGCGACACAACATAACACAGCACGATACAGTAAGAAAGCACGATGCAACATGACATCTCGACAACAAGTCTTAGAGCGACAACACGTCACAGCGTGACACAACATGACACAGCGTGACACAACAAGACACAGCGTGACACAACACGACACAGCGCGACACAACACGTCACAGCGCGATAATATGACACAGCGCGACACAACACGTTACAACGCGACACAACATGTCACAGCGTGGCACAACACGGCACAGCGTGACACAACATGACACAAAAGGTCACAGTATGACGCAATATGACACACTGACAACACGACACGACACGACACAGCGCGACACAACACGTCACAGCGCGACAACACGTCACAACGTGACAACATGACAGCGTGACACAACATGACACAGTGACAACACGACACAGTGTGACACGATACGACACAGCGCAACAACACGTCACAGCGCGACACAACACGTCACAACGTGACACAACATGACAGCGTGACACAACACGACACAGCGTGATACGACACGACACAACGCGAAAGCCGCTGGCAGCCCACCGTCAAACATTATTTAAAAAAATACAAACCTTACGCCGTCCCGCTCCGAAAGGCGCTGCAACCGACATTGCGTGCATGAAAAGGCCCAAACTGGAGACGCACGACGAGACAGTTCTGTGGACGAGAGCAGACAGTTCTACATCTTTATCTTCTCGTCTTTGGGCTTAGTGGTGCTTCTCGACGGTCTCTTGATAAAGCGGATATAACGCGTAGTTTCCCCTGAACATTCGGCGGAGTTCGAAGCGACAGCGCGGCGGCGCTGGCCCGGACCGGCCTGGGCACGCGAGAAGTTACGGAAACTCTTCGTCGCGAAGGTTGAGGGAGACGTCGTATTCTGAAATTTTTCACGGAAGCTGCACCTATTAAACATACGAGGCAGAGCCGTTGCGCACCCTCTCACCCTGAACTACAAACGTACTGTTGTTGCACCGCCTCCGTCTTCGTCTCTTCGCAACGCTGTTAACATGTTAACAGCGCAGAACCACTCCCAGTAAGATGTTGAAGACACGTTCAACTGAATAAAATGATGACACGAACGAGAAGACCTACACCGCTACTTAATCGCATAAATAGACGTCATGTGTGTGTTGTGGCATGTTTGGCATCAGTCAAGAACCAATCGCGCCTCTCCCAAGGAACACCAGCTTGCCCCGCCACAGGTCCTTTGGTTATTCAACGAAACAATTAAAATAAAGCATCAGTCAAATAAAAGTTATTTCGGATCCATTTTCCTTTAAACGCTATGCCGCTACAGGATTTTGTAATTGAAATTTATTGAGCTGCGAATTTTGTTCAGCGAAAAATATTAATTAAGCCCTCGTCGATGATGAGAGGCGGCCGCTGTCGAAGCAGGGGCCCGCCCGGCTCGGCCCGGCCCGGCCCGGCCCGGTCTTAAAGTAAATACGGATCACTGTGTATCTGTGAGAGTGCCCTGACGTCTATTGCCACATTACCTTGAGGTTTTGTACACAAAGGGTTCACACTTGACCTGCATTTCACAGGGCCTCGACGAGGCTGGAGATTGAAAAGCGCGCTCGCTAAGACTGGCCCGCTGGTGTCCGGTGGTAGTGTCCGCAGCGGCTAATCCGGCCAAGCGATGACGTCACAGCGGGCCCCGTTCGGCGCGCTTGCGGCGCTGCTCACAAAAGGCACGGCCGCCGCAAAAATGAAACGTGGAGTCGTTCAGCGAGTTTGAAAAGAGCACTTAATCGTTTTACTCCCCGCTCGGGCAGGATGCGTTGTTGCAGTACTTTCCGCTTTGTGCTCGTCAACTGCCATGTTGCCGGCGCGACACCCGACCTGCTGAATGCAATTTTCAGACTTCCATTTACTGACCCCGCGGCGCACCCCACGGCGTACCCAGAAGTGAGAAGGAATTTTCACACTGTAGGCCATTTTTATTCCTATAGCTGCGTGTGAGTGAGCCATCACAGTTTTCCACTTTGTTTTATATTTGATCCCGCCGCTGATCCTGCGCACGGTCCCCCTAACCGTTTCTCGCCTTGTCGTGGCGGAGGGACTTAGTAGCCGGGGCTGGGTCCCCCACGGTGAAGCAAAGAAGAACCTACCCGACCGGTCCCGAGACGGCTGCTCCACCGTGAGTTAACCTCGGATGCGTGCCGGTGGGCTGCAGGGGCGGTTTACACCGCCCTTTGTAGACGGGCAGCAGAGGCGGCTTTATGCTGCCCTTTGCAATCGAGGTGGAGTCGTGGCGGGAGTACCCTCTGCGACTAAGTGTTGCCCCGCACCGTTGATGTGGCGGCGGTGGGGCCTCGGCTGGCCTAAGATTGTATCTGCCGCAGGGAGTCGGGGGAGTTTTCTCTCTGGGCTCCCATGGCCTCCGGCTGACGGGTTCGGGGGAATCCGTCGTTCGTGCGACTGCAAGAGGCCGAGGAGGAGGCGCGCCGAGTGTTCCGGCGTGCCTCCACAGATGTGGAAAGGGAGGTTTCTTCCCTTCCTCCTGAGGTGGTGCTGCGTCATGCGGCCAGCGCTGGCGGGGTCGCGGATTTATGCGAAAGCGTTTCCGTGACCCCGCCTTAAGCGACGAGGAGTAACATCGTGGGGGTTTTAGTCGGTGCAAGTCCGACATAACCTGTCCTTGCCCCCGCGAGGACGGGTATGCGCAGGCATTCCCCGCACGTTAAACAAAAAAAAAACTTCGCACGGTGCGTTTACTTGCGATCGGCGTCTACTAAAATAAATAAATATTTGATCTTTTTTTGGCTTCTTTTTTGGTTATCAAATGAACAGTGACAATAATTAGGAGGAACGGGATCAACCCTCGCCTCCGAGTGATGGAAGCTGTCGCCAAGTGTCACCATGGGAATTAAAATTTTACGATACAGTACTAGTTGGTCGCATACCGCAGCAGTACCAGCAACCGTCCCGCCGCTCCGCCGATTGGGCATTTAACAATAAAATGGTCTCCGGCGGTGGTTCAGCTTAATTACGTTAGGCTTCAAACGGAGACGTGGCAGCGAGTTTGTACTGCATGGCAATATTTTTTTCTTGCCAGAGACCCATCAGGATGGTTCATACCGAGACTATTATTGAGGGAAGAGATACGAGATCCCTCAATGCCGCCCGATGCCGGCACGGTGCGAGCGCGGTGCGGGCGCGGTGACGTTTCACTAAAATCTTCCTTTGCGGTATAAAAGTGCCAAAAGATTGATTAAAAATTAAAAAGAAGTACTTCCATAAGTATTTTACCATTAAGACTATTTCCCGGGAACAGTTCGCTTCCGGTAACAAAGCTTTCAATCTCGGTGAAAGTACTTCGATAGTAACAATGTCTGCGAAATTGTGGCTCGTCGCCCGCAGCGGGGCTGTTCAGGACTGCAGCAGGACCGCATCAGGACCGCAGTGGGACCGCTGGTACCCGCTGCATTGTTTGCTCTGTATTGAACTACTATTAACGGTAACTCTCACCATCAACTCTCTCGGTTTGCTCTCCTGTAGCTCGTTTCATTTCTTTTCTCATAAATATATTAAAATATTTAGATTACACTCCAAGCTTGGTTTTTAAACCGCAGTGCTTCATCAGCTCGTAGAACATTGCAATCGATTATATAACGTGATGTTAAAGTTGATCATTGGCGTGACCGCAACGTCATCGTGCGGAGCTCGTCGCTGATCTCCGTATCACCCCTCGGTAGAGAGCAGAGAGCGCTCACCGCGCGAGGTGGCCGCACGCTGCCCGCACTCGTCCTGCTGCGGCTAGACATTTAAGGGTTTACATAAATTTACATTAACATTTCGGTTGTACACTTCCGCTCGCCGCCTCCGACAATTTGCCAGAAGTTTCCCCGGATCGAGCGGGGAATGTTCTCAAATAACGCGAAATGTTAAAACTTCGATAATCACAAAAGTTTCAAGTTGTAATTATGATTCATATGAGTTTGGTCTTTGCACTTGCAGCGATGTCGGCGAAGTTACCGTCTGATGCGATTCTTTTTACGGGAAGTCGTCTGATAATTATAGTCGAGTAGTTACCGGATAAATTCCATCTCAGTGAGACCACCGCAGCTTCTATTTCTGTCGCCAAACAGTACTGTGTAAACATTACCGTGTTCCGGTTTGAAGGACGCTGTAGCTAATGAAATTTCTGGGGTAACGAAACTCAACACATCTTATGTTTCAAGGCGACTAACATATTGTGGTGTGGTGTATACAATCCTAACTAGTGCCACACTGTTATGAGCGGGGGCATGTCATTACTTGCCATCAAAAGAAGGTCCCACTCGTCTCGTCGCTAATGTGATTTTTTTAACATACTTATATATGTCGGAGACATCTCGACAATGTCGTCAGTATTACCGGATCTTGTGGGCGTCATTAGGGTAAAGTGCGAGCACAGAACAATACACAAATCACTTTTCAATATAGTTTTAATTAAGTGGGTAGGTTCTTAATAATTTTATTTTAAAGAAACGTAGATTTAACTAGGTAGGTAACAATTAAACATGAGCAGCGGCTTCAAGGCACCGATCCAACTCTTCAATATGAATCACTATGCGATCCACTTCGATCGACCGCTCTCAAAGGAATGCCCCGCGCCCGCCGCGTGCGCCGCGCCTGCCGTGTGCGCCGTGTGCGCCGTGTGCGCCGCGCAAGCGACAAGATGGCGCCTCGACCCCACTCGAGGCCGTGCTTCGCTCTCATTCATTCATTCTTTCATTTCATTTATTCTTTACTTTTAGGGAAATTAATAACAATTTGCAAGGTACAAAATAAATAAAATAAAATAAAATAAGTTTTTCAAAGTATTTTGAGTGTAAACACCTCGCTTTATACAATCATCAATTGACCCAACCCGTCACTTCCTCTGACATATATATAAATATCTATATGTATATACATACATATATATAATAAATGATAAAAATTATTTATTTGATGTTCTCCTGCCGGATTGTAAGAGATTTCACCTGTGCAAAGATGTCCGAGTAGAGCCCGCTGGACCACGCTAGGATGATGTTGTTTAATTAATCTTAATAAGTCGATAACTCATTGATAAAAACTGTATTTTTCAATGGACCCTGTGCACCATTAACCAGTTATAAGCCATGGCTCCTGCGAGTCCGGTGGTTCGGTCGTGTGCGATATATAACAGTGCACTGTTTGTGTAAGTGTTAAAGTGCTAAAAGGATTGCAGTGCTCTGAAAGGATTTAGTAAAATCATGAGTTGTTCAGTTGTTCAGTTGTTTACAGGCCCAAAGTTCTGTGTACAGCGCGAGTGAGAGCATGGTCGCTCGGGCTGTTGCTTTTGGGTTACGCGGACGTTGTCTATGGCCTTGGACTACTTTACAAAACAGTCCAAAGGGTACAAAATGCATGCGCACGTTTGACATTGGAAACCCGAGCGCGACACCACGTTATTCCCTTTTTAAACCGCTCAAATATATTAAAAATGTCGTCAAGGAGGGATCTACACCTCGCAATGTTTCTGCGTCAAGTTTTAAGAACATATCAACTCGAGTGTTTATATGAAAAACTAAAATGAGGAGACCAACATGCAAGTGGCTATCGATGGGTAAGAGCCGTAAGCTGTATTTAGCGAATGGCACAGCATCAGACAGCTGCATTCAGAGGTAGTTACCGTTACTTAGCCACTGAATGGCGGAATAATTTACTTCCCCACTGAGTAACATTGTAACATCGAAAGCATTGTTTTTGTATGGTGTATTCCATACATAGATAGGTAGGATACGAGCTATACTTTAGCTCTTACACATCATTTACACAGATTACCTTTCACTCTGTATCTATGGCTTTATCTTATATCCAGAAGTGGGCGTCTATCGACTGACGATGATAATGGCTTTATTGGTTGGTATATGAGCATTTGAAGTTATATTTATGTCCCACCCCCTTGCATGCTTATCTGAGCCCAACTGAACATTAGCACTACTGCTTACAGCAGGAATATGCTGCACAGTTGGGACCCCTGTCTGCTGCTTAATTGTATAACTTTTTTAATATTGTAAAGTTTTGTTGTATAGGGTGTCCCGTGGCAGAGTTAGGATTTGAAATTCGAATATGTTTCTAACGGTTGCGCGGGGGACCGAGGAAGGGTTACAGTTTGGCGCTGCATTTGTGCGGATTGGTCAGTCACGATGTTGAAGTGGACTGGTGTCTCTTTCTGTCAATGGAATAATTGGACCGTTTTTCTTTGAAAATTCTCGTGGAGCAACCGTAACTGTTGATGGTGATGTCTATCGCCGCATTTTTATACCGAAACTAGGAGAACATCCATCGAACAGCTATCACACGTGGTTTCACCAAGATGGCGCCATGCCTCGCACAGCAAGAGCCACCATGAGCCTCCTTCGCGAGATACACTCGGAATACTCTCGAAAGATTCGATGGAAAAACATTTGGACGGAGTGATCTTTAAAAAATAAAATCAGCCTGTCTCGTCTTTCTTTTTATGATAAATATATGTATATGTATATTCTACAATGTCAACATCCTTTAATTTAATTAAGAAAACCTAAATCTGCCACGGGGCATCCTATATGATTTTGTTGAGTTTACTCAAGTTTTTGTTTTTAAGTGTTATCTATGTACATTCGGATAGATTGAACAAAGCATTTTTCTTTCTTCTTACTAGTTGTAGAAAATAAGAACTTAGTATACATTCAAGATTTGTGAATTAATAAAATTTTTGTGAAAAATTATTTAATAACATTTGTGACTTCAGACGCTTAAAATAATTTAAAGGTTGGCTTTGGACTTAAAATATTTTTAGGGAGTATAGACACATGAACTGTTGTGATTTAGTCAATAGTTAACTGAACATTTGTTCTGTGACTTTGGTGGTCCCACCAGCTTTCCTCCAATCGCCTTAAATGGTGTATCCCTACCGACCTGCTCCGATTTCAAGTACCAAGGTTCACTCATACAATGCGACGGCGATATTTATCTATATCTACATTATCTATCATATGTGAGAAGCCGAATAGATGCAGGTTGGATGAAATGGCGACAGGTCACTGGAACGACTTGTGATCCACGAATGCCCCTCAAACTCAAGGGACAGATCGTACAAGTCGATCGTAAGGCCTGTCGTATTGTATGGAGCTGAGTGTTGGGCCACCAAAGGTTTAGATGAAAGGAGATTACATGTAGACAAGATGCGAATATTAAGATGGATATGTAGTGTGATGAGGATGCATAAAATTAGGAATGAGTATATTAGAGGAAATCTGAAAGTTGCTCCAGTGAGAGAGAAATTGGGGAGCAAGAAGTTTTTATTTTATTATTAACAAGTGTAACAAAATGCTAACGGACACACACCCCGCAACCAAGGGCCGGTAACGGGATAGTGTCGGACTCCAACCGACTAATCTACATAAGCTTCATACGGTATTACAATCACTCCCGAAAGAATGCACGGGGGTCACTGGATAAAATCGAACAGTTCTTTCGCAACTCCCGATCAGCGCCCGGATTGAACGGGCCCGCCTCGGGGAGGGATATAAAACACCCCTCCCCACAAAAAATCCCTACGTAGCTACGCATGGGAATACGAGACGTGTCACCAGATACACCCCGGGCACCCTCTCCAAGGGGGGCGCCGGCTCGACGTCACATGTCGGTCGTGACGCCAGGTTCCTCTGCCTAAGGAGGCAATCAACGGTAGGAGCAAGAGGTTAGCAGGTACGGGCATGTTGTGGAGAGGGATGAAGGATATATAATAAAGAAAGTAATGAGAATGAACGCGGATGGTTATAAGGGTAGAGGAAGACTGAAGTGTGGATGGATTGTGTGAAAGATGATATCTGTAAGAAGAGTGAATTCAGATATGACGGCTTATAGAGGGATATCGAAGAGAAGTGCATACTGTGTCGACACCACATAGCTGAGAAAAGAGCAGGAGGAAGGGAGGGGGGTCAATACTTTTGTGAAATTTTCCAAATTGTGAACAGTTTTATAAGGCTTTGAAATTTTTAAAAGAATCGTAACATTGTGTGATTTTTTTATAAAAACATTAATAATCACGATGGAGAAAATTAATCAGTAAATAAGTTGGCAAGATATCAACAAATCATCAAAGCGCAACTCAGTTACCACAAGTCTCCGAAACCAAGAGTTGCGTTAGAATACGTCAAAATATATTTTTCTTTAGATCTGGCATGGCTGGCGGCCAAGAAGAAGAGTTGTTGGTGGGCTGTATGTTCGCGTGGAGTCCGCTAGATGGCGCTACGAGTAGCATGAAACACGGTGTCGTTTTCTGACGGCAAAATATTGACTATGTTCATAAGATTCTGTTTAATTAGTCTTAATGAATCAATCATTCATCGATATCAACCGTATTTTTGGACTCTGTAAGGCATTAACCAGGTAGCCAAGAGATTCATCACGTAAGCATGGGTCGCGCTTGCAAGACTCGAAACCAGGGCGCTCTGGTAGAAATAAATTTAAAAACTAGACTTTAAAATACTTTTAAGCTTTTACTTATAAATTTAACCTTATTCTGAAGTAGTACAGTGCAAATCCAATATACAAAACATATTACCGCTTGAACTTGTTCCCTTTTATTTTTCTTTAATAATAATAATAATATTTATTATTATTATTAAAACAAAAGGACAAATGTTTAAATTATTGTTTATTGGATATGAATATTTTTTAGATTGCATAGAAATGATGCAATTTAAATTTCAATTCAAAAGTTGTACCAACAATAATATCCATGAGAATTTTGATTGCATGACAAAAGTGATAATAAATAATCTATTTGTTTTGCAATAATTATAGCAGCAGTTAGAATAATTAATAGAATACAAGCGGCGATCGGAGTTTGTTTATGTCGAAATGTTGAGTTGCTTGTTGTTGAAGAAATATTTAATAAGGTTTAAAATAAATAATATATACAAAAATTAAATGTTTTGAACTTACAACAATAAGAACATATTTTTTGATGTTTATATGAAAAGACGATAACTAAAACACGGTTTAATTGATAAAGCAATTTTAGGTATTCTTTTTATAAATGCAGCCAAACAAAATGTTTTTTTTTACGTGGGGGAAATGCCTATGTAAACTCGTCCTCGCGGGGGCTAGGAAGGGTTATGTCGGACTTGTACCGACCAAAACCCCTGCTCCCCAACAGGTTTCCGCCTTGTCGTGGTGGAGGAGCTTAATAACCGTGGCCCGACACACGGTGAAGTGAAACTAAGTGGTACCCACCCGGCCAGCCCGCGCCAAAGGGCCGGCCGAAGCGGCCGCCCCAGGTTCGAGTACCGGTTGAATTACTGAAGCTCACCGGAGCGGGTAGGAACCGCAGAGACAGCTTTATGCTGCCCTTTGCGGCCGACTGCAGGGGCGGTTTCATACTGCCCTCTGAAACCGAGCTCGGGTCGCGGAGCTAGCATCCTTTGCAATCAAACGGTGGCGCACCTTTGATGCGACGGCTCTGGGGCCGCGGGGGTAGAAGAGTGTCGGTATTGCGATACGCCGTTCTCTCGGGTAGCGGTGGGCTGAACCTCTCTCCGCCGTAGGAAGCTGGGAGAGGTTTTCTCCCGTGGCTTCCATAGCCTCTGGGCGACAGGTTCGGGGGACCCCGTCGCCCGCGCGACTGTAGAAGGCCGAGGGGAGAGGGGTGCTGCATGTTCCGGCGCGCCCTGGATGAGAGGGTTCAACCCTCCCTGCCGAGGTGGGGCTGCGAAAGCGGCCAGCGCCGGTAGGATTGCGGTTGTGAGCGAAAGCGTTGCCGTGACCATCGGACGATGAGGCGGAACATCGTGGGGGTTTTAGTCGGTGCAAGACCGACATAACCTGTCCTTGCCCTTGCGAGGACGAGTGTGCGTAGGCATTTCTTCCATGTAAAACAATAGAAAAAAACAAACGGACCAAAATCCCCACGATGTTTCGCCTCATCGCGTGGCGCGGTTTGATAACGCTACACAGCGCACGTGCAGCGAAGCGCACGCAATGTACGCTGCAGCGACAAGTAGTGCGCGTCGGGTTTGTAAAAGAAATTTAAAAGTATTAATACTTGAAAGTATTTTTCTCAGACACTTGGTGTTTGAAAGGAATTTTAGACCCGGTTTTAAAACCTGGTCGCTTAAATGCGTTTCATCCCTATCATCACGATATCTCTGGAGCCATTGAGTCTGGAGACTTGAAGTTTAGTAGGAATATTTCTTTTGCAGCGTGTGGGACAGTTAAGAACGCATTTTGCAAAATCACTATGCCATCTACTGCACCCTAGCCCTCGTGTCTCCCGCAAGCAAAATGATGATCGCAGATTCCACAGGAGCGAGCAAGCTTCGTCAAAGGAAAGGAGCGTGTGAGCAAATGTAAAGGTCAGAAGGCAGCCACCAGCCTGTAGTTCCATAGATTCAGCATCTTTACATCTTCCTTCATTTTGTTGTTGCACGCGCCGCCCGCAGAGCTCATCCCCGATTCATTACCAGTTTTTTATTTTTAAATTTAAGTTTGCAAACAGGAGTAGATCGCCAAATATCGTGATGGCAATAGTGGCAATAGTGATGAATGGTGGTAGTTACGACCCTTAGGCACCAGCAATAAGATTTGAAGAGGAGGTTCCAAATATAAAGATACACTGTGCGCGCGCAATCCAGAGGGAGTTTTCCTTAACAGCTTTGATCAGTGTGTTTGTTAAATAAAATATTTACTGATAGGTAAGCGGCAGGAAAACGAGCTATTAGCGACATGCCGAAGCATCAGCACCGTGGCGCTGCGAGGAGCTGATTTGTTTAATATAACTAATCCTTTTTTGTTTTGAATGACGAGCAGCAATTGGAATTAGCTGCAGTGGTTACCAAACAAAACAATATACAATAACTGTTCATGTTTGGATCCCTGCGCGAGATTCTGAACACGAATGGTGGAATTTGTGATCGGCTTTCTTCGAAGCCGTTCGTTCCATCGCTACAACACTGGCAGCGGCCAGAGTAAACAAACCGTTCACCTGGACATAAAACTCCAGATAAAATGAATATTCGAATGCAGGCTGGCGTTTGTGAGGATCTCTTCAACCTAATCATGACCGGCAACCGTCCCTGGCCGAGGGTCCGGCGGGCCGGCGGGCCGGCCAGGCGGCCAGCGCTGTGCGCGCAAACAAATGCTATTTATTTATAACATTTGTATCCTTTGCAGACATTTCTCGCTCCGGGGCTACCGTCGCTCCGGGGCTACCGTCGCTCCGGGGCAACTGTCGCTCCGGGGCTACCGTCGCTCCGGGGCTACCGTCGCTCCGGGGCAACTGTCGCTCCGGGGGTACCGTCGCTCCGGGTGCACTGTGGGCAAATTGACAATCAATGAATAATATTTTCTAATTAATCTTCTCATTGCTGTTTTATATAAATATTAATGGGCACTTGCTTTGAAGATAATTGATATTAATGGCGACCAGCTCGGTGGAGAAGCTCCAACAGGTGCTGCGGCGGGGGCGGGACGGGAGCAAACCAGGGGTGCGATAGGGGCTGCGTGACGAAGGGAATTAATTAATTAACTGACAAAAAATATTTTCACATCCCACAAAACAAATTGTAGGTGAGAAGCTGCGCAGCGTGTTGATGCTATTCATTGGTTGAAAGGAAACTCGTCGGCGACGCTTGAATGGTTCCAGCTCCAGCTCTAATACTCCCTCTAATTTACAAGAGATTACAACAAGTGGCGTGGTCTCCGTATGGTTCGTTTTAATATTCGATGGAGAATTATTTCCTGGGTGATTGGAGGTCATTGACACCCGCAACGACCGCAAATACAACATTATCATCACAATTTACAGTTACCGTTTCATAATGCAGATCTAATCCGGTTGCTTCCCCGGTTGCGTATAACCAAGTTAATTACGGTCTAACTTAATTTAACTTGGCCGAATTTCAAACGTTTGCGGATTGAAACTTCATCACGGGAGTAACAAACCCGTTAGGGATTAGACGAGGCCACAATCAGAATGTTCTGCTGATACTGCTGCTGGTGCTTCTGCCACCGCTAGAGTGATTTTTGGATTGTTGTATTAATTAAAAATATATATTAATTCTTTTTAATGAATCTCAACTAACTTGACCACTGTTGAAATAGAGACGAGAGAGAGCCGCCGGATGCAGTGAGGAGCGGGGGCGGCTAGCGGCAGGAAGTCGCACGCGGAACAAGAGGTTACGGCGCCACGCTGCTGACTCGCAGACGCTCCTCGTGAAGTTTCTTCATTGAGCTTTGCTGGTCGCCGTTCTCGTAGTTTATGCCACCTCTAGAAAAAATTGTTGTACATGTTTAAAGCATCATTGTGATAGGGTTTATGGCGAGTGGCGAGTAAGATTGCATGAACACCGCAAGCAGGCGACGGCGCTGCACCAGCGGCGCTGCATCGGAGGCGCGGCGCTGCACTGGCGGCGTTGCATCGGAGGCGCGGCGCTGCACGGTCGGCGGCAGCTGCGGCGCATAGCTTACCACGAACCATGTAAACTGCTTTCTCCCTCTTCGTCGGTTGCGCCCCGGCTTGTTGCGGGGGCGCGGTGCTGAGCCGCGCTTTATTCATTTCCGTTTTACGTAGGTTTCGCGTTTAAAGCAAATAATTCAAATATTAAGTACGCTTACAGTTTAATCCGCGGATAAACCAGGCGCGCACTTTGTCAAGTGAAAAAAATGCAAAAATAATATTGAACACAGAGACAGTTTGATTTACGCGGCGGCGAGATTTACGAGCGAGGCTGCTTAACGAGCAATCTAAATATAAAATATGATTTCGAGCGAAATGCTAATGAAATGATGAGAATACGTTTTCCTTCTAATTGGCGCACAGTATTTGTTCGTGCACTTCCTTAACTTAATAATCCTGTCTCTCCGGCACACCGCCGCACAATATCTGTACTTTAGATTCTTTCTAAAGTTTAGGAGATTACAGCACAGCGATAAATTTCCAATTATACTCTAAAAATTACTTTTTAAGTGACAGGTGTTACGACCTGGACATAGCACTAGCTCTGATCTTCTCAGTGACTGTACACATATCCGAGCTGGGATGGAGCAGTCGCGAATGGTGGTGTTGGTTTTAATTGAATTTTCTAACATATACATTATGATATCCTTTTTACAGTTATAGGTAGATTGAGCTTTTCCTCATCAGCGCAGGATTAGTACACTTCTTATGTTTGTGGACGCCTGCTGGTGCGCCACAAGACGGGGTCCTCTCTCTTCTTCTGTTCTCTTTTACCATTAATCTTATAATAACCCAAATTTGCTGCTCGTACCGTTTCTATTATATTTCATAACGGCAAAGAAGTAGATGGAACAACTTGCCGGCGCCGATGTTCTCGTGAAAATGCGACGCGGGTGTCTTCAATAAAAGAGTGAATACACTGTTACTAAGTTAGTGCGCCATACCACCATGATCACATCGCCACTTGACATCAGGTGGGACGGTGGTTGTGATTCGAGTAACGGTTTTGGTAAATCAATCAATAGTAATTAGTGGCAGGCTATCTATCGCGGTGGTATGCTCGCGTCGGTCTGCTACTCGTAGTTTAGATATGAGTATCCGGCTCCAATGTGTTTTAATATTAAAGTGATTCCTTACAGCAATACGGTTAAAGATATCGAATAGTACTGAACAGCTTGCGAGTCGCCGGCCACAAACAGTTGAGGTGAGTAAGAGTGGCCGACAGTTTGCGTCATTCGCATCACTTCCGAAACTTTCCCCCATTTCCACAAAAACAATGCTCACTAAAACGTTGTGCTGCTTTTACCTTTACCGGATTACGCAGATGTAAATGACATTGACGATACCAACGAACTTCTCAGCAAATTGCATCGTCTTCTAAACAATTGCGTTCGTTTCATCTTCAGCGAAGGTAAGTACGACCAGGTCTCATCCTGCCGATCACAGCTTAAATGGCTGCCTCTTTGTAATGGCAGCCCCTTTAGCACACTGTGCACTTTGTTTCCTATATTTTTTCATTGCTGGTCCCTAAATACTCAAAATCAAAAGTCCAATGTCAGGGTGCTCTCATGAGTGTAGTCTCCATTCTACAGATAACTCTTTACTTTTCTGATTTAATGTTTCTTTACAAATTGGTGAATAGCGTTGTCAACTATAGTAATATCTTCAACCAGATTTCCCTAACAGTTTGCAAACTATCGAGATATCCGATCCAAAACACTTTTCACATTCCGTATGTCAGCACCAACGTCGGTCCAGCTCTCCTGCCGCTACCCTGCGCCGCGCGCGCACGCACCCGGCACCAAGTGACCTGGTCTTCACATATTTGGTACATCGCTACGCAAGTTCCGAACCGAAGCTTTGACACTCTTGCTCGACAAATCTGAATGATGATACAATTCTTGTTCAGTATGGAATCATTATTTACGATTCTTTGTTTATTTTTGTAGTTGTGTACAGTAGTGCATCACGAATGTTTGTTATTGTCTCCCTTACTAACAATAAGCGGGTGCATCAGAATTTGTAATCACTATATTGCTGTAAAGTGTTTAATGCATGCACCACTGGTGCTTTTATAAATAAATAAATAAAAAGTATTTGGATGTACACATATTTTGTATATAAGTAACTTTTATAATGTTTATGTTCAGAGTTCAGGGGACAAATCGGTACTGTCATTAATTTTGTATTTAGTGACACCGCCTCCGCCAGCAGGTCGCTCCGCAGCAGTGTCCACCAGGCGGGACGGTTCCTGTTAAGTGATAAGTGACTGCCGGATAGTCCCTTAGTACCTGGTAGGCACTAATGGCCAGGATAACAAACGCCGGATGTTCTTATATTACTATAATATTATCAGTTAGGCACATCCACACCCAGAGAGACACTCTGTGACCAGCACTTTAATAGACTGCTCTGCTTTTACGTACCTTTAAAATTTGTTTCTTTTATTTAAGTTAATCTTTAATAACTTACGTTCGCGACGTCTCAACTTGACTATTTTGTTGTTGTAGTACATGAATGTTGATAACGAATGCCAACAACAATTGTATGGGTAATCTTTAATGAACTAGCACTAATTGGAATAGTGTTTCCTTACAGTGCATGTGCATGTGCGTGTGCGTGTGCGTGTGCATGTGTGTTGCAGTTGTGTATGGAAACTGGGTATTTCACCTCGCGCAGACGGCGCCCGCGTGCCCGCGTGCCCGCACGCCGCCGCTCACGCAACGCGCCTGCCCTACTCCTCTCTCTGAAGATGTGCAGAGCTGCTGGCCGGCTGACGCCTGCGGATGCTGGTCGGGTGCTGAGCCGGCGGGACCGCCCTCCGCTCCCTAAATCACCGTATGTTGTACGCGCTCATTGATTTTATACACGCATAGTGTGTCGAACATTCACCGACTACCATACCGCGTGGGATCCCGCGCCGCCGACGCACATGGCTGTGGCCGTGCGACCGCCGCGTGCACTCACACACGTGCGCGACTCACGCACGACGCCAGTGAGATGAGAACATTTGCAGCGCGGGGCAGCCAGTCGATTCCCTGGCCAGCACTGCGCACTGAACTCTGTGGACACGATCACTTTGAGAAGGTGGCTCATGTCCTCCTCCGGGAGGACAAACCATTTCCTAGTGTCACGTAATACTATGCGTGTTTACAATCTAAAATATATATTCTGCAAGAGGTCCAGCACTTTCGCACAATAATTAAATTGTTACTAAAACAATTTGAAATTAATTTGCTATTAATACATTCAAAAAGGTTGCGCGCCGCCGTAACAGGTCCGGCGCGGGTTCGGCGCGGGTCCGGCGCGGGTTCGGCGCGGGTCCGGCGCAGGTCCGGCGCGGGACCGGCGCGGCCCAAGTAAACGTAGACAACCGGCGGGCGGCGGACGGCGGTGGCAGGGGCGGAGTCGCGCCCTCCGGGCACAATTAGTTGGTACTTTGGACAGTTCTACTAGTTTTTGGTTACAACCACAATTAGGCTTCCGTAACTCCCGGCTCGCAATGTCCGGCTCTCGTTGTCGCGTCACTTCTAAAGTAAGTACAAACATATTCACAAACCTTGTTTCCATCGCGAAGAACATTTAAATATTTAGACGTAAATTGAGAACTCCGTCGTCCGGTGTTGCAGGTGTTGGCAGGCCACGCCAACTGCTCGGCACCGCGGGGCCCGCCGGCTGTGCCTGGCGGCTGGCCGGGTGCAGCGGTGCAGCGGTGCAGCGATGCAGCGATGCAGCGGCCAGCGTAACGAGGTGCGTTTGGTTTTACAAATAAAAAACTCGCCGCCTGACATCACCACACCTTAACGAACACCAGACTTTGAAAAATATAATACTGTTTAGTAACGCGCGTCAATACAATTTGTTTGGGTGACGAACGGTAACAGCCCGGTAACAAAAAGTGACGATGTAACACACGTGTAACAGTTACACATTCGTAATGCTGCTGATTTAGAAAAAAATCTTGTGACTGACTCGTCATAGATTTTTTTACATTTATTTCATTTCATTTGCACTTTCCGGATATTAGAAATTGTTTACAATTGCCATTGTTAGCGATGCGCGCGAGCAAAAATATTACAAATTAAACAATACAAATAAAAATAAATTAGTAACAACATCAATAGTTATGCCTGAAAATGGACCTTGATAAATAGTCTGTATTTTGTCGAAATTGTGAAGGTTTAAGCACTAAAATAACAGAATCAAAATTAAACTTGCTTACTAGTAACTACGATATTATATTCTTGGTGGAAACCTGATTGACTGATGCAATTTTAGACGGTGAAGATGAAACTAAAGGTACAGTCTATTCCGCCGTGATAGAAATCGCGTTATCTCTAAAGAGAAAAAGGCGGAGGAATTCGAATTGGAGGCTGCAGACTTAGAACAGATAGACTTTTATTTTCTTTTGATCTTTGGATTGCTACGATGTACTTACTACATACCACCTGCATCCAAATTGATTTAACAAATTGCACAAAATATATTCTGAGACATTATTTACCAATTATATGATTATCGGTGATTTCAATTTACCCAACCTTCAACGGTCACCTGATAAACATTTCACAGGTCCATCTGTAACTACCACTGACTCTGCTAAACTCTTGTCTTACACCGTGGCTTTCAGGAATTTAAAACAAATAAACACAGTTCAAAATGAAAATGGCAGGATACTTGGCCCTGTCCTATATACTATGTTGAATTGCTTTGCTAAAACTACAGACGACTCGCTTCTAAATATAGTACCACCGCACCATCCCCCACTAGATATTACGTTCAGGTTAATGGACTCCGGTATCGTGTGCGCAGCATCGCATTTTAAAAGAAACTTTTTCAAAGCAAACTACGACGAAATCATTGCCGAGAGTTCTCGCAAAGATTGAGTCACAGAATTAAAGTCTTTTTGGGTGGACTCATTAGCGGATATATTTTATAAATATATTAATAACATCATAGAAACATGCATACCACTCATAAAGTAAATTATATCTTTTATGGTTTTCGAAAAGTCTAATACACACACTTAGGCATAAAATCAGAATTTGGGAACGGTGGAGAACGTACAGTTCAATACGTGATTACCAAGAATTCTCCTTACTTAGAAAACGCACTAAAATTCTTACAGCTAAATGTTACAATAAATATATTAAAAATATTGAGTCTCCTTTAAAAAATAACATTAAACATTTTTGGAAATAAATATCAGACCTAAAAGCGATTAATACATTATATCCTCAAGAAATGAGATTGGATTCTGAGATATCTAAGAACCCAAATATCATTACTGATATGTTTTCTCGTCATTTCATATCTGTTTTTGAACCATTACCTAACGATCACAATATCACTATACATCTTAACGAAACTACTGACATAAATCTGCGTGAAATTGAACTGACACTGTCCGAGATTAACAGAGCTTTAAGAAATATTAACCTAAATAAGGGAGCTAGGCCAGACAAAATAGCTCCAATATTTTTAAAGCAAACTGATAAAACCATACTAGGGGGGATCAAAAAGTAGTGAGAATGAGATAGAATATAATGACTATTGATAACTTAATCATTTATTTTTCTACATAGTATCCCGAGTCTCTCCGCACGTCAAGTCCAGCGCTTTGCCAAGGCTTCAATTCTTTTCAAAAAAAAAAGCTCTCCACGGCATCAATCGACTCGTTATCGTCTTCGTACCTGTGTTTCCCCTTATGTATTCTTTCAATTTGGGTAACAGATAAAAATCCCTAGGCGCCAGATCTTGTGAATAAGGGGTCAACCAATTCGTAGCCAGCTTGCTGAATAGCAGTTATCGCAACTGCCAACCTGTGCGCGGGTGCGTTGTCGTGATGAAACAGTACGCCCCTTCGAAATTTTCCTCTCCTTTTCTCTTTGATGGCATTCCTCAACTTGGTAATTAAAGCTGCATAATATTGGCATGTAATAGTGGGTCCACGCTCCAGGTAATCAATCCACAATATCCCTTCTGACTGCCAAAATATTGAGGCTATAACCTTGCCAGCCGATGTCACGGAATGAAATTTCTTCGGAGACGGTGATGATGGCCGTTTCCATTGCGAAGATTGCTGTTTTACCTCGGAATCAAAATGATGGACCCATGTTTCATCCATTGCTACGAAATGAGACAAAAAGTTTTCAGAATCTTCTTGAATCTCGTCCAACAATACCTTCGAAATGTCAAGTCGATTTTATTTCTGACTGTTGGTTAACATTCTCGGCACCCATCTCGCGGAGACTTTTCTCATATTCAAAGATTGTTTCAATATGGATTGAATACTTACATATGAAATGCCCGTTTCTTGAATTACGAGTGAGTATCGGATGGTAACTCTTCGTTCGCTCAATACAATTTTCTCGACTTTCGTAACATTTTCTTGGATGACTGACGTCGATGGTCGTGGTGACGGCCGCAACGATGTTCGTCTTCCGTGCTCGTTCTCCCTACTCGAAGTTGAGAAGCCCACCTTGCGACAGTGGAATACGGCGGAGCGGACTCCCTAATGTTACCTTCAAATCGCAATGAATCTCTTGAGTCGTTAACTTTTTTAAACAGAGGTATTTAATAACGGCTCGCACTTCGTTTTTCTCCATTTTTGAGAACACGTTCCGACACGAAGCAAACAAATGACAACATACAGAAAAAAACAAAAAAGGATCGAAAATTTTTTTCTTTATTAGTCTTACAAACATGTATTTGAGCTATGCTAGTATTTATTTTTTTTCTCACCAAGGAGTATATATATGTCGTTCTCACTACTTTTTGATCCCTCCTCATATATGTTACTCGTATTATCATCTTAAACAAAAGTTTGAAATTCGGCACATTTACAAATCGATGGAAAATAGCAAACATAACACCAATACATAAATCTGATTCTAAGAACGTCATAAAAAACTACAGGCCGATGTCGATCCTTTCAGCAATTCCAAAGGTATTCGAGAGCCTGATTCACCGCCACACGTACCAGACACTTAAAAATTAGATTTTGGACGAACAATATGGATTTGTAAAGACTTTTGATGAATCTTCTTATTTTTACTAGTTTAGATCATAAAGCACAAGTAGAAACCATGTACACTGATTTCCAAAAGCTTTCGACAAAGTCGATCACATACCTTTGCTGAACAAAATTTCCTTTAACGGCATCAAGGGGAATCTTCTTCGCTGGTTTGCCTCTTACTTACTCGTACCAAGTCGCACACAAACTGTAGTCATCAATGGTCATCTTTCCTCACCTGTGGAGTTCACTTACGGTGTACCACAGTAATGGATCATCAGGCCATTGTTCTTCGTCCTATTCATTAATAATAATTCATCATGCTTTAAATATTGCAAATGTTGTTATACGCTGATGATTTAAAACTATATCATTCAATATCAAACGTAAATGACATGAACCTGACGCAAATTGACCTGGACAGGGCAGGCTCGATTATTACTATAAAATAAATAAATTATATTTGGTGTACAAGAAGCGCAAGAATGTAACTTTTGCAAAAAATAAAATTTATAACTACCAACTTTCATCTGGGCGCACATGAACTCGACTCGGAATCTACTACTCGGGACCTGGGAGTGATTCTAGATACGAGGTTAACCCTTGATAAGCATATCAACCAAATTTTAAAGAAATCCCACAGAATGTGCGGTTCTATCGCAGGTGTAGCAAGACCTTTTCAATGTAAAGATACTTTCATTATTCTGTGTAATTAAATCATTAGAAAGGTCACAATTACGATACGCGATCAAATGAACACGCGAGCTCCATCTGGAATCCACACTGCACAATCAACACTTTTCGATCGAAGGCGTGCAAAAGAAATTTTTACATCGACTTAATTAACGAATGCGGTGTACCCGCGACTCTTACGAAAACTTATTAACACAACATAAAATGCTCCTGCCCCATATCGTCTATTGACGATCTTTGTCTGAGGCATGCACTCTCAGGAACATGTGTGTTGGAGAGATTACCAGTCCTGCAGTGCTGTTCAAAGTAAAGTTGTTAGTACTAAACATCTATCTCGCGTTTCGACGACCCGAACCAATACAGGTAAACGCGACGTATAGCGGATATGACGATACGAGTGCAGACTGTGTCACTTCCACAATAAACCTTCCAGTAACCTGGACGTGTTTTGATGCGCGCGTGCCGTTTGTTCATAAAGACAAAATAAAAAAAATACTGTGCAACAATGTATGTGTTCCGTTTTTTGATTTTATTTTATGTAAATTTTGGCTTCACATTGAAATTTGATTTAACTTGTAACTATAACCCGTACTTATGTTTCAAAGTACTATACTATTTATGAAACTCGTGTTGTCATACGCGGTGGAAACCGAAAATGTCCTCGCTGAGGCTCTCTAAGGAAGCAATTGTAATTATTTGCATGAACTTTCGCTTGTGTTTTTCGGACTTGTTTCTCTTTATCTCCACTAAACAAAATAAATAAACAATGTAGCATGATATCTTGAACATGTTATTGTATGTAACATCTCCGGAGAATGTCTATCTGATGAGGGAAGCGGATGGATTTCCGTTTTCCAAATTGGTTCAGTAATGGATTAATTCCCCATGGGTAGGGTTTTACAGACTCACGGTAAAGCATCGCCATCAGCCGCTGCTGCAGAGCAGCCGATACCAGCCCGGAACGCACCTTCGTTACGTTACGTTACATAGACACGCGCTTTTATTTGTTAACCTGCCCCTGCGACTATTTTAAGAAACTTCGAAGTCCTCATGTGCTAACGGCAGTTTGAATCGACTCAACCGCGCATGTGCAAGCAGACGTAGACAGCGAGTACTGATCCAACTCACCTACGATAAAAGTCAACACGATGAAAATGTCTGTTCGAAAAAGTTGTGATGATTTATATCAGTTAGACGACGGCGCGCGAGCGATCAGGGCGGGCGGCGGACTCCGGCGGTCCCCGTCGGACCCCGGCCAACCCTGGCGAACCCCGGCGGATCGCGGCAAACCCCGGTTGGCCTGCCTCTGCGTCAATAGTGCGGCCCGCCGCAGAGTCTCCTTTGATGTCCAGCGGTGGGCGCCGGCCGCTCTCCCGGAACTTCGTTGATGAAATGTTTCTCACGCTATTCTTTGCACACGGAAGTGGTGTAAGCTTTGTGCGGAATTATAATTAAGTTATACTTGTTAAGTTAGCGACTGGAAGCGGAATGTGATTGGAACGTGTTTGGTGGCAAGTGGTTCTCTGGCTAACAATAATGAAGCTAAAACTTGACTCTACTTTCACATAAGTTTAGGTCGCAGTGAGACCGATCACTGTGAAGCGTGTTCGTTTGTAATAATCTAGATTTAGAATATCATAATTATATAATTCAATTGTATAAATCGTTTGTTAACCGCCGAAAAAATGCAATTGGCGATGAAGCGATGACGCGTTTGCGCCCCGAGCACGCTCCGCGCTGCGCCCCCGCTGCGCCCCCTGATGCGCCCCCTGCTGCGCCTCCGCTGCGCCCCCGCTGAGTCCAAAGTTTTTATAAAAGGAGGATTATTGCACCATTTACAATAAACACATTCGTGAAACCCGAATCACCGACTGCTTTACCTTATTTAAAGAAATGTTATTGCTTTATATTAACTATTACTTAGGTAACAGTAAGCAGTCCCATCAGCAGCCGACGACACCTACACTAGAGGAACGTCGCATGATCATGTTGTAAAATGCCAGGAAGGCGCTGTTCCTTATGAGTAATATCTGAGGGCGCTGAAGTCAGCTGTTACAAAGCTGTAGCACCTGACCTCCATTTGTTAACCCTCCCTCCCCGGACGACACCCCGCGGAGCCCCGCGGGACCCCGCGGTATTGATGTCCTCGTTAAGAAGTTTTACTTCATACCTTAATAATGATTGCTAGATTATTATTAACCGTACACGGAGCAAAAACGTTTGAACCGGGTTTAGATTAGTTTCTGATTCAAAGCTCCGTTCAAATAATTTTTTGATTTATTTGAACGTGGCGCACATGGTTACCACCCGCAAGACCCTCCCGGCGGGTCGCGAGCACACGGGGGAGCTATGACGGGTGCTCGTGGGCGGGAGAGGGCGCGCAACTGATGCGTGACCGGGAAGCTGTAGCGGCTGCCGCGGCGGAGGCAGGCACCTGCTCAGCGCGACGGTACCAACCATCCTTACGTTAAATAGAACCGTGGCGCTGCGGTACCTTGCACCTGCACATCGATGCGGGGAAACTGTCACGAGGCGTACTTTGTAGTTTACACAACAGAGTACGCCTCGGTATAGAACTTATTTAAGTTCTATTATTTAATTGTGTGCAGTTGTTAGAACACGCGTGTCTGAGGGTGCACCAGGCTCCCGGCCACGGAGCAAACTCACTCGGTGACAAGCAACGCTGCCGTCCTGTGGAGTGCTCTCGACGTAGCCGCCGCACAAACAGCGCCGAGAGCAGAGCGACGCCGAGATGTGCGTAGCCGACGCTGCTAAACGCACACAACATTACTTCTGTGCTGGTGTACCTCTAAGCTTTTCCGTTTGCTTCCGCGATCAAAGGTCGAAGGTCGCCGATGAGGGTGGAGTAATTATTTTTGTGTAAAGAAATTTACGTCTCAATAAATTCACAAGAAATTTGGTTGAAGTCCAATCAATATGTTCCAGATGCCCCTGTACAGCAAGAGGGAGCAGGACCAGAGGGGAGGAGGAGGGCCGAGGTTTGGATATAAATAATTTTTATAGTACGGCGTCGAGCTTTACAGGACTTCTACGGCGGCGTAGCACTTTCAAATTATATTTGTTCAGGATAAAATGTAGCGCGGCTCCGAAATTGAGTTTTGCGGTAATGAACCGAGGAACGCGTCCGACTTGCGTTTGTTTCAGGACGCTTCCTTTGAAGCCACTACTTGTTACATTAACAGGTGGGAAACGCACAGAGGCGTTCTTTATATTGAGGAAAAGTTCCCCAGTGCTGGACGACCCATGCGGCCCCTTAAGAAGAGAAAACATCTCCTTGCGTGGCCTCCAACTCTCACTTGGGCAACCGCAATGTGAGGCGGTGTTCCTGTCCGTTTTCCTACGCGTGCTCAGGCTGACGACGACGGGAACCGATTCCGGAGCGCTATCTGGAACACGTAGGATTTGTTTTGTCTTTTATTATCTTTACGAAAAAATTCAATGAACTATTATTACAAATTGGAAAAGTAAACACTGAAACAATGAAGAGCACCACTAGAGGTTGAATCATATGATTGAAGCTGATGCTGAAATTATTCACATAAAAAGTGAAAAAGACTGAACACCAAAAAATTATATGTTTTGCCCATGCCCATGCCCAGTTCCGGCCTGGGAACCCATATGATATTCTTCATTCAAATTTAATTTGGAATATTTTAGGCTATTCTTTTTTTTTTAAAAAAAAAGAATTAGTTCCGGAAATTTGTGTAATGAAAGATGTGTAAAATAATGAAATTTCCGTTAAGGCGCTCCGAGTGACTCTTCAGCGAGTGCTGCTCGAGAGCGCCCTCGGGGAGGTTATTACCGGGTATGTCAAACCCATTAATGAACCGCAAGATCCCGGCGGGCCCCAGCCTTAATGAAGACCTGAAGTCCTTAACTAATGAACGTTACTTTCCTCCGACGTTATTCAGCTTAATTTTACTGTTAACATTATCGGTTGAACCGTTACTCGTCCGGAGTTTGGCTTAATTATTTATAGACTTTTAGCACTCCTGTCCTTCTCCCCATCCTACATCACCTTTGTTTTAATTTCAACTGTGCCAACTCTTGCAACCGCCCGCCCGCACGCGCGGGACGAGCGCCAAGCCCAAGCGGCGCTACCCCGCCGCGTGCCCCGGTCGCGCTTCCGTTGCACGGGGCAACCGGAAAAAGGCACGCTTTCAGCTTTACAGTAGTAATGTACCCAGAAAGAGGTAGGTTGTTGTGGCAGCAACTGCAACGACTTGTATTTGTATATTGTATGAAGAACTCAGCTGCCACTCTGTCACCCACTTATCCCGATAGGTCTCTTGTACTAAACACCATCTACATCTAAATGGTGGATACGAGTACCACTTGTTCAGACCGAAGTAGCAGGCAGATCACAAGCCTGCGGAACAAATAAAATTATTTTTAAATGGGATTCAGTAGAGTTATAAAGATTAAACTAAAAAAAAACACATGTTTGGTAGTAGTTTGGTAGTACCCACACGAGGTGAACATGGAAACAGAATCGAGAAGATATCTGTTTGAAATGTTCACCGAATCAACACGGAAATCGCCGTGTTGGCAAAACTGGTCCAATACACACACACACATACACACATCATAGGCACACATACGCGCACATACACATACACACACAAACACATACGCACACAAACACATATACCCACAATACACATACACACACACATAGGCACAATGCGTACTGCGTAGTACTATACGAAAACAAGAGTCATGAGAACGGGAGCGAAGATGAAAAAGGAGAGCATCACATGCGATGGAAGTGAGGGCTTTACCGACCCTGGTACTGGCTGCAGTGGCTGGCGCGCCGCGAGCGCATACTTCTCAGAGGAGGTCGATCAGCTGCCAATGGATGGTTCCTTACACTTTCCGCCGACAGCAGCGCATGTCGCAACCAAATATTGGTGTATGGGGACATCGCTTCTGAATCAATGCAAGGGACATGTTTATTTATAGCGCAGATAATAAAAGTAACTCGACACGGCCGCGTACGGCGGGCACGTGCTGCGTGCTGCGTACTGCGTGCGACGTGCTGCATGCGGCGTGCTGCGTGCTGCGTGCGGCGTGCGGCGTGCTGGGTGCTGCGCGCTGCGTGCGACGTGCTGCATGTGGCGTGCGGCGTGCGGCGTGCGGCCTGCGACGTGCGGCGTGCGACGTGCTGCGTGCTGCGTGCGGCGTGCGGCGTGCGGCGTGCGGTATGCTGCGGGCTGCGTGCTGCGTCGCTTATTACCGCCCATTGGAAAACATGAAATATCGGTATATTTACGAGTACGAGTTCTACCGTGGCACCAGCACCAGTGCTGTAGGAACAGTTCGAAGGATTAATGATGTGTACGGCGCTGGTGTCGCAAAAGGAAGCACGGTATGTGTTTGGTTTCAACGTTTTCGTTCTAGAACTTTCGACCTTCAGATCCAACCCCGTGGACGGCCGGAGACCAAAGTGGAAAATGAAGAATTTTACGCTATTGTGGAAGCGGATCCAGCACAAAGGACTTCAGAGATAGCTGTAGGCTTCGGGGTAAGTAACGAAACTGTATTAATCCACTTGAAGCAAAGCGGGAAAGTAAAAAAACTTGAACGATGGGTACCTCATGAGTTGAGTGAATCCAACTTGCGAACACGCGTCGACTGCAGCTGCTATGTCACTTTGCTCAACCGACACAATGATGAAGAGATTTTAAATCGAATCATTACTTGTGATGAAAAGTGGATGATATTGTACGATAATCGGAAGCGCTGGTCGCAATGGCTGAACCCTGGAGACCCAGCCAAATCCTGCTCTAAACGAAAATTGACTCAGAAAAAGTTACTTGTGAGTGTTTGGTGGACTAGCGCCGGTGTCGTTCACTGCAGCTTTCTAAACGATTACGGCAGATATCTAGTGTCAGCAACTGCAGACCATGAAGGAAGAACTAGCTGCTGAACAACCGAGATTGGTCAATCGCTGTAGGCTACTGCTGCTCCACGACAACGCAACATCATCACCACACACTGCACAACAAACAACCACTAAGTTGGATGAGCTACAGTTAAAATGTCTGCAACATCCTCCGTACTCCTCGGAACTTGCCCCAACAGATTACCATTTTTTCCAGAATTTGAACAACTTCTTACAAGGAAAAATATTCGACTCCGATGCGGCAGTACAAACCGCATTCAAAAAGTTTAATGATTCTCGTCCCCGTGGTTTTTTTAGTAAAGGGATCAATGAACTAGCTATGAGATGACAAAAGTGCATAGATAACAACGGTGCATACTTTGATTAATTAAATATATTTTACAAAACAAAAATTTACTTTATATTTCTCTCGTACAAAACGCCAATTTCATATGTATACTATTTCCTGTCGGGGATTATTCTTTAGCAAAAAACTCTTTTTGATTTTTCCTGTAAATAAAAAAAAAACATTATTCAACGGTTACGAAGGAACAGAGTTTGGATTTGCTCCTCCACTCTCTGCACTCGCACATTTTGTAGACCAGAGGACGTCCCTGGCTTCGGTACAGGGGCGCGCGGGTGGTGTTACCACCGTGACGGCTTCCTGTGCGGTGGCTATCTACACTAAGAAGGCTAACACAGACGGGTTGAAGCAAGTAATGTTCGTTCTGTTTCCTGTAGATCCCGGTCCGGAAGTCAGGATATCAGGACAAACTTGTCAAAATTTTTATTTTGATGAACATTTTCCTCAATATTGTTTCGCTCTACCAACGTGGTGAAATACTTTCTGTGTTTCAGATTTCTCTGTACGGCTAAGCGAGGAGACGAGCAGGGTGAAGAGTTTACAAGAAGCTGAGGGAGACAGCGAGTTAAATCCAGTAACCAGATACATAATGAGGAGCGATGCATTCTTGAAGCGATCTAATAAAATTGCAGAATCAATTTCAATTGAAGTAGACACCGCCGGGTGGCTCCAGCGTGGCGTGTGTCCAGGCGTAGAAGCGGCGCCGACCGTTCTACCAGTTCTATAAGTACTGACCCTGATCGTAACGCGGTTGAGACATAATGCTGGCGGAGAACGTTGGGAATACCTCGGACTGCATTCCGATATAATAAATCAATCTTTCTTAGTCCGGAATCATTAGCATCAACAGCATTAGTCCAGTCACCAGCTGCGCAGCGGACAGCACATTGCCTTTGGGTACGAGCTGGAACACCAACGAAGTGAAAGGACCAGGTGCGTGTGGCAGTGGACGTCATTTCTCAAGAATTTAAAAGCAGCCGGTAACAAGAAGTGCAAGCGGCTAGCACAACGGAACACTACCCGAGGAGCATGACCAGAAACTGACGACACTGCTATGGCCGAGAAGAAGAACTCGAGAGACGAACGGTGATCGCGCGGGCCTTCCCAAACGAAAATTATTCAAAATTATAAGATTTATCTTGGAAACTGCGCCCTGGCGGTGGCGTTTGACTTCAGAAGGATTCCCATGAGCAGCAGCGTAGCTGTTCACAAAGCCGGCGGACGCGAGTGTTGGCTGTGTGTTTCTTTAATGTTTGATTAAATTTGCACGCCGCACTTCACGTGAAGGTAAACTTTGAGATCCCCGTTAAAATTGCGCAACTTATCCGCTAAGTACTTTGTTCAAGTTAATACATTACTTATTGCCGTGGTATATACGTGTGGGGGGCAGGCAGGTGCCGTGCTGCCGCGTCACCAACAGCAACACATAAATATTATTATTTAAAATACATGTTGCGGACTGCTGGTAGCCTTAGCGGGAGGGTTGCGATGCAGGGGCGGCAGCGGTCCGTCACCCGATATCGGAACGAGCAAATATTACTGCGTTCTTGTTTGAAGGCGGTCTGGTGTTAACACCGGGATAAAGAAACGATGAATCTGATTTGGCGACGAGGGAAACGAGTGGTGCAGTGTGAGTGAGTAAATATCGAAGCTCGGCGCGCTACACTGCACGGGCGAGACGTGTGGGGGAGTTCCGCACCCTTATGCAAACGTCACGTGCCCGGTCCACTGCCAGACTTTGTTTCCGTCGACACGCGCGGCACGGGCGGCACAAGCGGCACGAGCGGCTGCTGTAGATGTTGCACATAGCGACCGGCCTCTGCAGCTGAGCTGCATGTCTTATTGCAGTTTTATGCAAAGGTTTCTCGATTCAGTAAAGTTGTCGGTTATTAAAGTCACGGAGTTAAACAGAATATAAGAAAGGAAGTGAACTTCGTAGTGCCCTTCTGTTTGATACTTTACTAAACAAAGAAGATGTAAATGGGGTGGTTTGGCGAGGACACGAGCTTTTGACGAATCCGTTTTTAAAAAACAGTATTTTAATTAGACGACCGCTGGAGCGAGTGGATGTTAGGAAGAGACTGGTGTGGAACAGATAGCGATGGACGTTTCATAAAGTTTGAGTATGCGCAGTGGGCAGGACGATGGCTGATGTGTGCGAGGTGGAATACGGTTAAGGGATGTAACAGAGCGCAACGTCCGCCTGATAGTAAGTAACGCTACGTACCACTACCACCAGTAGTGCGTCCGCGCGTCGGGCGGCGCGTGCTGCTGCGCCGGTGCATTCGTCAACTTCATCTATTAGATGGCACATAACAATGTCTGGACGGAGCTACGTTGGACGGTGGGGGTATTGCTTGGTAGAAATATAGCAACATACCTCAACATCAGTCGGCGGCGTCGCTGCGGTTTCCGGTTCTTTTAAGTGAAACAGTTGAGTGGATTCCGATTACGTTTTCAACCACGTTCACAACTCGGCGATGGATCCATTCATCTGAAAGGAGTGAATCCGCAACTGGTCCGCTGGTGATGCCAGGCGTGTCCCGCTCTCAAGGACGCCGTAGCCAGGGTGGTTACCAAGCTCTAACCGCGTCCTTTACCAGATTGTTGCTGACGGGTATTTCTCCATTGTAGTGTTTAATTGAAACAGCTTCTCGAACATTCAAAGTAACGGACAATGTCCAACTTGAGGTGGGGACAAAATACTTTATCCGTAATCTCGCGTGGTGGGATCATATCGCAGTAAAACTAAAGTTAAATTAAGAAACTTTATTACTTAAACTTACAATCCCCTCTCCCCCCACACCCCCACGCCCCCACGTCCGCCCCTCCAGCGGCAGTTTGCGGGCGCTGTAACATTGTTTACTGTCGCCACTTAAGTGACTCATTGCGTAAGCACAATTAAGTTGTTTGTATGCTTCTTCTGCGTAGACTCGGACCTGAGCTAAGGATAAAGCCTTTTCTTTATTGAGAACATTATCCATAACAATTGTCCACCTGTAAGCGTACCCAGCCGTGGGCTTACGCTCACGCAGACCCCTGCACCCACAGCACGGACACGGCAGCGTGCGCAGCTCTGCGCAGCGTGCGCACTGAGCACCGGCGACGGTGGGGCAAGGTTTGCTGGTGGTAAGTAAGTTTGTGTTATAGTTGGTAACACAGTCGTATTTTCTTCGCTAAGAACATCTCCTGTGCGTCCCGGATGCGCCGGCGGTTTTTGTCCCGACCGTGAGAGACATCCGCCATCTATCGACTCTTCGGGAAGCAGCTTCGGGCCGCAACGCTCACGCGAAGTAGCAGTAACATCCCGGGGTACGGAATTCCACTTAACTTCCGCAGTGCACGTTTTAACGTGTGCCCCGTGTATTGATTATGCGTGTACTCCGCATGGCGTCCGGTTCGAAGGATTAAAAACTAAATTTAAACAAGAGTAAGTAGTATTTATGTAATAATATGATCGTATGTGCTGTGTTTGCATACGAATGATATGACATGATACGGTACGGTACGGAATTTAGAAATGATAATGCAACGGTTGCGTCGAGCGCTTCAACTGCGAGTGCGCGCTGTATTCCGTGCGACCGACACTTGACACTTGCTCGTCACGCGAAATGAAATGCTGGTGGGGGTGTGGAGGGGAGCGGTGATGTGTGCGAACGGTTCACCATCATGCCATAGGTTTCGCGATGTATAATATTTACAATTTTATTCAATTAGAACCGCTTTTATGATCTATTGATGTAAAACTAAAACTTCTTAGGAAAAACAGAAATCTCAAAAATTGAACAGAGAACCGAGCTGACAACCTGATAACGTTGCTAATTAACTGCAGCGGAGGGGCGCGGTCGCATCGCGTCACGTCCTCTCCCCGCGTGCTGGGGTGGGGGGGCGGCCCGATAAAGGGTGCTAATAAGAGACATTCAAAATAAAGTATTATTACACTCGCATGAGAACAGATTCGGTTTTTATTTGTGACGGAGCTGAATGAACCGCGGCGGAAACACGGGAGCGGCTTCGTGATGCCAGTGAATGCGTTTGTTTCGGCGCCAACAGGCTCGGCAGCCAGCGGCAGCTCGTCCCCAGACCATCCCCAGACACGCGTAACCGCGTTAAACAGGCCAGAGGAGCGCCGCGACGGCTCCCACGGCCGCCCCGACCGGATATGTGGCGTGCAGTTGTTGCATAAAGTGTTATGCATTAGTACTGATGTGGTAGTTGTATATATTTTTCATATATTTATATTCATTGTAATGTGTTATTGATTAACGATGAAAAAAGGACGTTGACTGCGCGTCGGGGGCACTCCTGAATATTCGGAATATCTTGTAAGACTAAAACTGCTTCGAATAGAAATGTGTTTTTCTCTTTTTTAAAGATATAGTTTGTGCTGCAGTATTATTGTTATCAACATCCATTGCGGTTTCATCACACTCCGGGCTCGTGGGTCTGGTATCGCGCGGTGTGCGAGCCTGACGGGCGCCTCAACCAGCGGCGAAGCGGCGCGTTCGATATGTGGTGAATTTGTGATTGGTGTCTTTACGCTTGGACGTCGTGTTATGTGTGTTGGTGTCGGTGGTGGCGGTGGTGTCGGTGGTGTTGGTGGTGGTTGTGTCGTGCCTGTCGAGACGACTCTCTGCATCGATGAGGAGCGAAAACATGCTCCGCGGACATCGATTCTCATTGGTCACATCGGGGATCGGGACGTAGTCCACTGTTTGCTCTGTTAGTGGGTTCGAGTGGTGTGTGACCTTGGCAAAATGATAGATAGCACAATCTTGCATGAATTGTGCTGCTGAAGGAAGTTTAAGGTCGTCGTAAGGTAGGTGTTATGCAGGCCTTGTACATATGCACCTTGCGTTTTAGGGCTAGCTTGCTAGATTTGCAGAGCAAGGGATGACGACTACCCGTTACAAAGGCAGCTTAGTTCCTCACTCTGCGAGTTTGGCTCTTGAAATTTATCTTTCCGTCTAGGTTAACCCCGACGTATTTTTTTTTATTTAACGTAGGGGAAAAAGTCTACGCATACTCGTCCTCGCGGGGCAAGAACGGGTTATGTCGGACTTGCACCGACTAAAACTCACTCGATGTTCCGCCTTATCGCCTGATGGCAGCGTCACGGGAACGCTACCCCGAGGTATTTGATCGAGTCTCTCCGAGGGTCGAAGATATTGATTGGTTTAGGAGACGCGCGCAAAGCGCGACCGGGGATCCAGAATTTCATTTTTCTTAAGAAAAGTAGAGCTTCGCTCTTATCCGGGTTGACATCAATTCTCTACTTCCTAAACCAATCGCCTAGATGCTTGGTTGCGGGCCGGAGTCGATTTGTCAACCAGAGTAAGATGGGGCCCGAGAGCTAGAGTGTAATGTCATCTGCGAATAGGGCCAGGTTTACCAGAGGTCTCTTGGAATTAAACTAATATACATCGAAAAGAGGAAAGAGGACAAGCAGAATCCTGAGGGACACTCGCTTTGATGCGACGAGAAGAGAAGTGAGCGTTTCCCGCTCGGCAACGGAAGGTGCGGCTCAACAAGAAGTCTCTAATGATGGTAATGATCCTATCCGGTACCTTGCGTACGTACAACTTGTAGATCCAGCCATCGCGTCAGACTTGTCGAACGCCTTGGCTACACCAAAAAAGAGGGCTACGGTGTCATGCGGCCTTTTGCGTGTGAAACCTTTGGGGACGTACTCCACCAATCTGTGTACTGGGTGAACGCTGGAGTAGTCTCTTTGGAACCCGAATTGTTCGTCAGGCAGAAGTTTGTTCTCCGACACGAAGTTGGAGAGACGCGTAAGGATCGGACACACACACGTACGCACACGCGCACACGTACGCGCACACCGCTGCGCCGCGGCGCACCGCGCACGCAATTATCTAAAAAAAATTAATTCGTGTCTTTAGCTATATGTAATTTGTGTGTGTGTTCTGTTCTGTTACAATATACATGTTAAAGAATCATCATAGTGCATGCAAATAACGCACTCTATGAAATTTCCCGCTTTTCATGCATTGACTCATCTCCGGCGCTTGAGCATCGGTTTTTTTATGTGTTGTTGCAGCTTTAATGATATTCAGCTCGCGGCGGTGTTTGTAAGCGCTTTACGCTGATTGCTTGGACTCCGGGCGTGCCCTGGCCTGGCTGAACCACTGTAAAGCTGAATCTGTTCGCTATTTTCACGGAGAATGTTATAAATATTATTAGCCGCGCTGGAGTTTTCCAATAGCTTTAATAATATTTTTTTACAACGGCATTTGAACGGGCAGTGCGGCCTACCGCCACATCCGCACAGGACCCGCACAGGACGCGCACAAGACTTGCACGGGACCCGTACAGGACCAGCACAGGACCCGTCCATGTACACCCAAGAGAAATCATTTGTATTACAACTAATCGGTAACAAACTTGTGCGTTACGGTCGTGCCGCCGTTGCTGCACCGCAGCCACCGCGGAGTGCAGTTGCTGGGGAGGCGACGCTGACTGATTAGACCTAGTGTTACGCTTTAAGACGCGCGGCGGACTCGGCGTGCGTGGCGGGCGCGGCGGACTCGGCGTGCGTGGCGGGCGTGGCGGACTCGGCGTGTGTGGCGGGCGTGGCGGACTCGGCGTGCGTGGCGGGCGCGGCGGACTCGGCGTGTGTGGCGGGCGCGGCGGACTCGGCGTGTGTGGCGGGCGCGGCGGACTCGGCGTGCGTGGCGGGCGCGGCGGACTCGGCGTGCGTGGCGGGCGCGGCGGACTCGGCGTGCGTGGCGGGCGCGGCGGACTCGGCGTGTGTGGCGGGCGCGGCGGACTCGGCGTGTGTGGCGGGCGCGGCGGACTCGGCGTGTGTGGCGGGCGCGGCGGACTCGGCGTGCGTGGCGGGCGCGGCGGACTCGGCGTGCGTGGCGGGCGCGGCGGACTCGGCGTGCGTGGCGGGCGCGGCGGACTCGGCGTGTGTGGCGGGCGCGGCGGACTCGGCGTGTGTGGCGGGCGCGGCGGACTCGGCGTGTGTGGCGGGCGCGGCGGACTCGGCGTGCGTGGCGGGCGTGGCGGACTCGGCGTGCGTGGCGGGCGTGGCGGACTCGGCGTGTGTGGCGGGCGCGGCGGACTCGGCGTGCGTGGCGGGCGCGGCGGACTCGGCGTGTGTGGCGGGCGCGGCGGACTCGGCGTGTGTGGCGGGCGCGGCGGACTCGGCGTGTGTGGCGGGCGCGGCGGACTCGCCGTGTGTGGCGGGCGCGACGGACTCGGCGTGCGTGGCGGGCGCGGCGGACTCGCCGTGTGTGGCGGGCGCGACGGACTCGGCGTGCGTGGCGGGTGCGGCGGACTCGGCGTGTGTGGCGGGCGCGGCGGACTCGGCGTGTGTGGCGGGCGCGGCGGACTCGGCGTGTGTGCCGGGCGCGGCGGACTCGGCGTGGGTGGCGGGTGCGGCGGACTCGGCGTGCGCGGCGGGCGCGGTGGGCTCGGCGTGAGAGGCGTGCGCGGCGGACTCGGCGTGCGTGGCGTGCGTGGCGGACTCGGCGTGCGCGGCGGGCGCGGTGGGCTCGGCGTGAGAGGCGTGCGCGGCGGACTCGGCGTGCGTGGCGTGCGCGGCGGACTCGGCGTGCGCGGCGGGCGCGGTGGGCTCGGCGTGAGAGGCGTGCGCGGCGGACTCGGCGTGCGTGGCGTGCGCGGCGGACTCGGCGTGTGTGGCGGGCGCGGCGGACTCGGCGTGTGTGGCGGGCGCGGCGGACTCGGCGTGCGTGGCGTGCGTGGCGGACTCGGCGTGCGCGGCGGGCGCGGTGGGCTCGGCGTGAGAGGCGTGCGCGGCGGACTCGGCGTGCGTGGCGTGCGCGGCGGACTCGGCGTGCGCGGCGGGCGCGGTGGGCTCGGCGTGAGAGGCGTGCGCGGCGGACTCGGCGTGCGTGGCGTGCGTGGCGGATTTGGCGGGCGCGGTAGGCTCGGCGGGCGCGGCGGACTCGGCGTGCGTGGCGGGCGCGGCGGACTCGGCGTGCGTGGCGGGCGCGGCGGACTCGGCATGCGTGGCGTGCGTGGCGGACTCGGCGTGCGCGGCGGGCGCGGTGGGCTCGGCGTGAGAGGCGTGCGCGGCGGACTCGGCGTGCGTGGCGTGCGTGGCGGACTTGGCGGGCGCGGTAGGCTCGGCGGGCGTGGTAGGCTCGGCGGGCGCGGCTGGCGCGGTGGGCGCGGCGGGCGTGGCCGGCGCGGTGGGCTCGGCGGGCGCGGTGGGCGCGGCGGACGTGGCCGGCGCGGTGGGCTCAGCGGGCGCGGCGTATGCGAGGACACGTTTGCAATTTTAAAAGTCACTTTAACACGCGTTTCTTGTGATACGCGCCTTAATAAAACCGATTACTACAAACATTTCATTTTATGTAATACAAATACTTAAAGTATTTACTTTAGTGGAAGTGTGTGACGGCAGACCATAGCTGCGTC
The DNA here is from genome assembly GCA_029030555.1 of Ornithoptera alexandrae. Classification (NCBI taxonomy): domain Eukaryota; kingdom Metazoa; phylum Arthropoda; class Insecta; order Lepidoptera; family Papilionidae; genus Ornithoptera; species Ornithoptera alexandrae. The sequence continues at coordinate 8,435,665 of JARDVY010000051.1, read as the reverse complement.
CGATTTGCAGTTACATACTTCCCATACGATTTCGCTACACTTTAAAAAACTAATAGTTATGACATCGCGAACTTCCGGTTGCGCTTTTACCAGTCTGCCGTGTTACAACTCTGTCGAGAAAACGTTGGTTTCCATATCCGTTTTATTTTCATAGCAATTTTTTCAATGTGATCGCTGACCGGTTTATTTGTGAATGTTCATCTCCGCTCATCTCATCCTTCTCGACGTTAATTAATTAACTAAATGTAAGTACGCAGAAACACTGGACGAACTCCCGGACGGATACGGACAGAGAGCTCAATGATGACCAACGATGAGCGCATCGATGAAACACTGCACCCACCCAAACCAGCGTGACGCTGAACACTCATTGTGCGGGAATGCAACATTGAATGAGGCGAGGCTGCGGTGGGTATGCTCACGAATTCTCAGGAGCTGGTTCCTTCTGAGTCCCGGCGGTCACCCTCTTCCGTTTATGGTAGAGACCGGGGTGTATCAAAGGTGGGTTTTGATTAGTCGTTCAAATTGTTATTTTCAAAGAAGAGCTCAGGGCTCGAGGCTTAGGGGCCCGTGGGCTCGGGACTCGGGGCTCGGGGATCGGGGTTCGGGGCTCGGGGGATCGGGGCGATGTGGTTTATAAATAAGTTTGCTTTCACTTCGAAATTAAATCAAGATGATTGTATGAAATAACCCCTCAACAAACAGCTAACGGCACAATTTCGTCGCGGCGGCCGCAGCCAGCGGCGATGTATTCATCAGGGCTGGACGCAGCTTCGCTAACATTCCGCTTGACCGTTTCCTAAACTTGCCTTGACACAAGCACTACTTTCTCAGATGGACTCCGGTAAGAACAATTAAACTTGTGAGGGGTACACGATCTTGAATAGCAGCATCTCTCATAGACAAGGGTTTATTTTCGTGTGTAATGTAGACTCATAAAAATTCTAAAAATATCATTTATTTTCCAGCTCGTTTCATAACTTCCGCTTTGATTAAGAGCTGTGGTAGCATCTCTTCTGCATCTACTTTTTTGCTCTTTGTTTTACTTACATTTGGCACGTTGCGGCCGCGTGAGTCAATTGTGTTCGCAAAGCTTACGCGAAGAATAGGTGGCGGAGGGAGACGAGAAGGGGTACAGGTGGGGTGAGAGATACAAAAAGTACATTCAGGAAAATGTTTTCGCCGGGTCCGTACAGTTCGACTCCAACAAAGCAGTAAAAACGGTTTCACTCACAGCCTTACGTGATTATATGTGAGAGCATAATGTTCGCGCTGTGATAGCCAGGGGGCTAGGTGGTGGGGCGCTGCGTGTGCGAGGCGGTGGGGAGCTGCGGGGACGGAGAGGAGGCTAGCAGTATGAATAAATGCTAACGACATTTCCTATACTGCGTGTTTGTGCATATTGAGCACCGTTCGGGGCGCTTAGCGGGCGCGGCGCTGCGCGGTCCGGAAGTTCACCGACGTGATAGACCGGTGCTGAGTGTTCAGTACACGCGCGCAGTCACTCACTCGATCACTCCCACCTGTAGATAATAGATGTCTTTTGAATTAATAGAAAAATATCAATTAGCCATAATTACCGAGTTTAAAAAAAATTAAGTCAGGTAAGTTTAAATGCTGCGTCATGTATTTACTTAACTCCTGTAACCCATCGCGAGTACCTTTGCAGCGCGATCCGGACCGGAGGCGGCTCCGCCCACCCGCGGCATACAGCAATGTTTCATGTTCCCCGGTGCAGTGGCTACAAGTTGACGAGGGGAACAAGGCTTTAGTCAGGAGTGCTGACAATATGTGACGTCGGTATTGCAATAATGCAGTGACGGGGAATTCGCGCGTATATTTATTTATTCGTAGCAAACCATTTATTTGTACCCCCGTTGCCGAGTGTTCTGGACCCGGCGCGGCGCCGACTGGAATAATAAAAAAGCAATTAAAAGTATTATTGCTGATCGTAGACGCAGCTGCAACATATCGCTTTGCCCTCGAAGCAGTGATCAACAGGGGGGTGGGGTAATATTTAATGATATTGAATGTAATAAAATAAAATGAGCAGTTCGGTTTAGCGCTGCGAGTAGCACGCACTGTGCAGCGCGCGCTGCAGACGGATGCAGTGTGTGATGCGCCGGCAGCCGGAAGTAGTTTAACTTATTTGTATAAGCGTAGTGAAATATTTGAGCGCGGCGCCGAGGGCGAGTTTTTAAAGGTGCCGGGCTGAGGGTTACTCATCGGTATTCAGGACGCGGGGAGCCATCCGCGCAAACACTGCGAATAGTTTCGGAATGAAATAAAAATGCGGTGAGAGAATACAGAAAGCTTTTTTGTTAGATCAAGTTCCATTTTTGTGGGATGCTGTCGGAATCGTGATGGGGTGACGGCGGGGACGCGCGGCCGGCCCCGCCGCTGAACACCGAAGGGGTTGAGATTCTCAGATAATGGCCGCGTGGTCTGAAGATCACGCTGGCAGGCCGCGGGGAGAGGGCCCGCTGTCGGCTCGGTGCAGCAGCGCGCGCGCGTATCTGTAGCGGACCTGAGGTCGAGCGGATGCGGATGTGGGGGTGCCAGAAAACATGTAGATGAAGTAGTATGTGAATCTAGCAAACGAAGAATTTTTTTCTATGCTAAAATAAGAAGGCGACTACGGCTCCCGTGCCCTACAGCTGCACAGGCTCTCACACCGAGCCGCGGCACATCGCCGCCCTCTTTTCCCCCATTAACGGTTATATCAATATCCAGTAGTTATTCTAGTTTGTTATTTTTATTTATTTATTTATTTATTTATTTAGTGGAGCACACGTACTGAAATACTAATATCAATATGTTATAAGTAATTACTAATTGTGTCCATCGGTTGAAATGGTGATGATGATAATGATGATGGTCGCACCCGCTTGTTGAAGGTGTGTACTATTTACACAACATTGCTGCTGCGTACTGAAATTATTTTACACTTGTTATATACATTAAGCAGCAAGTAGTTTTATGCAAGTGATAAGGAAGTTAGTGATCTTTTATGCATTCATCTAGCGAATCATAAAATGCAGGTAGGTAGGTTTAGAGCTTTCTTTTTAAATTAGAGTCCATTGTCAAAGGACGGAACCGCGTGTACCGCACCATACAGCGGCCTTGCGAACAACCGGATGCCCTTACTGACGTGTTACATAACACGCGCGCGCGCGCACAGTGCTCGCTGCCGCGGCATAGGAACAACGTGATGTCGGCATTGAGCTGGTCCAATCGTGGAAAATATTTGTTATTTCTTTTGAACGGAAATGATGAAAATTCTTCGCCGGTAAATATCGGACAAAAAGACATCAAAAAGCCGGAACCATCCCCCGCGCCCCACGCCAACCGCATCCCCTCCGCAGCTTAATTAAAAACTTGCGGGGACCAATACAAAACTTCATCACCAGCAGTAACGGGTTTTTCAATCAGTATAAAGTGTAACCTCGAAGACGTACATAACTCACCAGCAGGCCGACAGGTACTTTGCAACGGTTGCTTATCAGCAGCTGCTGCGGGAAAGTTCCATCTGCTAAAAGATCGTTTAAGCGGTTTGTTAAATTGCCGACGATAAGATTCTTAACGCATTCAAACACCTGGCGCTGACCACGTGCGAGCCTGTGCTCATGTGTTTCAATTTAAGTTGTCTAAGATTGTGGAAACTCCATTAATAGGTGAGGAATACCACAGCTCCTGGTGATTACTTTTGTGACGTTGCTCGTGATGTCGTGCGCCTGCACCTGCATGTCTTTGCAAGCAGATCATTAAACGTTCCCCAGCGCCGCGTAGGATCCGGGATAATTTGTCAGATTTAAGATTAGGAGGAGCACAATAATTAACAATTTTGTTGTTCGTAAGGGTGTTTATTAACGCCCACCTCTTTTTCTGCTGCTGTTAACATTTTAAGAAGTCTCTAAAAAACATAATTTCTCTTTGCGATTTTAGTTTTGTTGGCAACTATGTATCTTTTATGTTAAAGATATTTTAAAAATTTGTTATTTCTTGGATTTTGTTTCAACTTTCTCCATGAAGTATTTCTTGCGTTTATTCCTGTAATTGTTTATCTATTGATCCAGTTATTTAAAAGTAGATAAATTATCTAAAGCTTTTCGGTTTAAACTCATCAGTAGCATACTTTATGTGATCGTCGAAACTTTTATTTGTTTACTTTTACACTCATTGCTATTTCCGTCTAAGATTTTCCTTTCAGCTATTTTGTATAATTTTTGGAAGTCTATCACTTCGTATTGCATTTTTTGTTTTTTTTTTCTTAGAGGTATGTTTTCTCTTTTCAGTTGCTCGTGTATATTTTGCGATCTGACAGAGAAGATTCAATTGTAGCCATTTGAAATTTGTCTTGTCGTCAATTAGTGGTAACATGAAGTATCTGTTTCATGAGTACAATATTTCCTGTTCATTTTGTTTACATCTTTATAAGCTGATTCTGTTGACGGAGTGCTGTGGCGCGTTTGCTTGTGTTGTCATGATTCAGAAACGTCAATGGTCATTGTTGTCATTTTATTTTTTGCAAAGTGTTCATCGAAACTTGTTTAAGAAGTCATAAAATTTTTAATGCCCCACGATCCGATCTAAACACGTCACCATCGAAATTAATTGGTTAGTCTATCCGTCTGCACCCCCATCCCCTATCCCCACCCCCACCCCGCTTCTCGCCCGGCAACACCCGGCGCTACATAATTTGCCGCTAAATGAATTCCTGGTGCCCCTTATAGCGCGCGCGCTCACCCGATTAGCGTTAATCGAGCGACGCGCCACTGTTCTCGGATGATGTCGAGCACTTGGTAGTCATACTGACTCTCATAGCTCATCTGGTACTGGGCTCGTAGGCCCGAGTCCACGGCCTCATTTTTTCTAAAACAGTGTAGTATTGCGAGTGTCCGACGGCGGACTTTCATATTGTATGTCTAGAGTTTTTCATTTATGTCGATCTTCTCAGTCGACGACGACGGAAACCATTCCGGTTTTCAACCACCTTCGCCGGTATCGGAAACTCTGGGCGGTGGGAACTACCCCTGATCGCGTGTGTACTTCGTGTACACGGTGAGTATGTAGCTGTAGCGATGCGTATTGAAAAGAGGGCGGCATGATGTCAATGCGGAGTGTATTGGTCATGTTCGAAGTGTGTGGTGGTGACGTGGGTGTGGTTGGTGGCGATGGGATTGTACGTGTTGTGTGGGACCCCTGGGGATATTGAGGTTATCATATGGCGTGGTTAGCGTTGCACAACTCGACAAGAGACGCCGTACTTCTACTGTCAACTGACATCTTCCACATTTGTTATTTCTCTTTACGCAACGGAATAAAGTAACAGACGGAATAGCCGTGCGGTGGTACCGGGCGCACCAGCTCATCGACGACCAGGTGTAAGTGGTAATGGATTTCAAACAGAATCGGTAGTACATCTCTAGCACTCGTTGGATCCAATGAGCGACAGCTCTGCACCTATCTGCACGTTTAGACGTAACGCAAAGCAAAGCTCTCGTAGCGCCGAATATTGCAGCGGGCGGGCGTGGAAGTTGCTCCGCGGTTCAGCCGCTTCCGTTATTGGTAAAGTTCACGCTATTCCTTACATGATAGAACGCGCTTTAATAATACTGTTCATAACTTGGTATTTTGTTGCACCATAGGTTATGATCGCTGGACGACGGAGTTACAGGAGGTCAGAAGATAGCAGCGACCTAAAATCTAAACGGGAATAAGATAAAGAGTCAGCCAATCTCCACGTGAGCTGCCCCCGGCGGAGACGTACGCGCCTAGCGCAGAGTTATCAGTCCGAAGCGCTTTGTGAGCACGGACAGCAGAAACCGGTGTGAAGTTGACACTGACTGGCCCGGGAACTGCAAGAAGTTCAAATTTAAACATAATGCAAGCGTCAAAACTTAAAAGTAAATAAAACTTTCATCATTTAGGGCCTGCAATTGACCAAACGGAATTCCGATCACTGCAGGAGATCATTCGCAAGAAGAATCGCGCCCCACGCGTCTCCTTGCCTTCGGAGCAGCAGCTCGTGCCTCGCCCTAGGTTTATAGATTGTAAAGGATTTCGCAGCCTAATAGTATTGACATAAATCCGATGTCCGGTCTCGAACGATTCGCCCCGGGCCGAAGATTGATGGCGGGGTAATTGAAAAGCCCGTCGCCCCACACCCCACACCCCCCACACCCCGCGCCATGCGTAAATCTTCCATATTAATAAATCTCCAGAGTTTTTTTACAGCATATTTTTGCTCCGGCGAATTTGTCTTCTTATTATTAATGGCATGCAAAGCACAAACTCTAAAACCAAGATAAGAAGGAGATGGACATTATTTTGCTTGGACACTAGCCGTTTCGCGGCGCGGTCCTCGTGCTGGTAGTGGCGCGTCCGTGAACACGTGGTCGAGGAGTACTTTCGACTTGTTCAGCTTTTCATTTGCAGAGTGCTTTTACTGATATTTTATTGCGTTTACAAAGAAGCACAAGAAATAGAGAGCTAGATGTTAGAAAGAAGTAAGAAACTAGATCGCTACTTTATTTAAAAAAAAGCACAATAAACCGACGGGAATACAGGACAACGGAGTGTTTTATTATTCTACGAAGCGATGAGATGAGCGAGACGTGCAGCTGGGAGTAGATGATACACAGTAGCAGCTGGCTGATGTAAAATGGGAGACGAGCGGTGCAGCTTCTGCAGCTCGGGCAGCTCCGTTAGAAGGTGCTCACCTTCTTCTTCTTCTTAAAGTGCCTCTCCAACTAGTAAAGGTTGGCGATCAGCGTGGTACAATCCTTTCTGTGTCTGTTTCGACGGAACAATTCCGACGCCTCAGATATGCCAGTCCATTCACTGATATTCCTCAACCATGACTTTTTCGGTCTCCCCACCTTTCGTTTTCCATAAACTTTACCCATTATAATTAAGCTGCTCACCGCTGCAGCAAAAGTAATTCCCGTGTAAGCTAAACGAGTAGCGCAGTGCGCGTGCGCGTGCGAGGCAAGTCGTATACATGAGCTGTTTTACAGCAATCATTCCAAATTTAAAATGTGACTGTATGCCAGCGTGCGATGCTGTTGCGATGCTGATGCGATGCGACTGCGATACTACAGGGACACGTCACGCGGCCTGTGCCTATACCCGTGTGCGTGTGCGTATGCGTGTGCGTGTGCGTGTGCGTGTGCGTGTGCGTGTGCGTGTGCGTGTGCGTGTGCGTGTGCATGTGCGTGTGTGTCCGAGACACTGTATAGACATATTCTAAACGACTTCGTTCTAGATTGTTATTCTTCAATGGTTGTTGTTATGTAAAGGGTGGTGGTGGTGGTGGCGGTGGTGGTGGCGGTGGCGGTGGCGTTTGCGGGGGTGGGTGTGTGTGTGTGTTAGAACTTACTAATGTCATTAGGTATGCAGTTCATTTGCTCTCAATGTATAAACCTTTAAATTTCTCCGCGGGCGAATGTTCGGGGGTGCGCAGTTAACCTTTATTAACGCTTTAGTAACGTTTAATGTAGTTTTTGAAAGCACTTGAAATTTAAACTACACACATAAATATATTTTCATGGTATATTCATGTTGTAGCGCTCGTGATTTTTTTGTATTCTTTAGCATTGAAATACATTAAGTCCGCGTTTTTTATTATAATATTTTATTTCGGTTTATTTAACCGCGCACAAAAAGTTTAAATATATAAGTAAGTACATGGACAGAAGTAAGGGAAGAGAATAATTCTTCATTGAGGAAGCATCGAACCTTGAAATGCTAAAGTGTAATGTGCAACAGCAGATTAACAGTAGCGGATGGTGAACATCGTGATTAAGATGTAAGGGCTTAATGCAAGCCATGGTGAGGCATAAAATGAAGAATCACGCATCGATAAGGAGTAGCAGTAACAACAACCCAGATCCGGCGCAATCGAGTGCCAGAGAATGTGAATAATTTACGCCTGGCGCGGGCGGACGACCTAGAGCTTAACCAACGAACAAAAGAGTGTTCGGTATAGGGTAGGATAGACAAAATTTTATTTGCGCCCTGCACCGGTGGGTGTCTTAAAAAGCCCGGACAATGCGGCTGGTTGTACGCGGGGGTGCGTCGGTGGGTGGGTGCGTGGATGCGTGGGTGCGGTGAGTGCAGAGCGACTGGCAGTCGTCGGCGGACAGTCGCGCGATCGCTAGGCGTGTTTCGGATCGGATTGTGATCGCGGCAGGAAGTGAGCTATGGTGCACGTACAGGAGCAGCTGGAACCGGACATCGTTCACGCACCATGTTTCTAACTTGACTGACTCAACCGACACTTGACAACAGAGCACGAAGTCCCGCAAGCGGCGGCCTGAAGCGAGCGGCGAGTACGCGCACGCGTAGTGTGAGGTGACCGCAGTGCCGCGGGCTCCCGACGCGTTTGTACGGCACAAAGAGTCGTTATAGTTCAACGTGCGCATGCGCAGAGCAAACTGTTACACCGTTACAATTAAAATCTTGTATTATAATACATTCGCTTAGAGTATTTTGTTCCGCTCGTATTGTATTTTTGGAATACAAATACAAAGAAAAATAATAATATATTAGTTCCTTACATATGAAATTGTCGTTTTGTACGGGAGGAATATAAAGTAAATTTTGGTTTTGTAAAATATATTTAATTAATCAAAGTATGCACCGTTGTTATCTATGCACTTTTGTTATCTCATAGCTAGTTCATTGATCCCTTTACTAAAAAAACCACGGGGACGAGAATCATTAAACTCTTTGAAGGCGGTTTGTACTGCCGCATCGGAGTTGAATTTTTTCCTTGTAAGAAGTTGTCCAAATTTCGGAAAAAATGGTAATCTGTTGGTGCAAGGTCCGAGGAGTACGGTGGATGTCGCAGACATTCCAATTTTAGCTCATCGATCTTAGTGGTTGTTTGTTGTGCAGTGTGTGGTGGTGGTGTTACGTTGTCGTGAAGCAGCAGTAGCCTAGAGCGATTGACCAATCTCGGTTGTTCAGCAGCTAGTTCTTCCTTCATGGTCTGCAGTTGCTGACACTAGATATCTGCCGTAATCGTTTAGAAAGCTGCAGTGAACGACACCGGCGCTAGGCCACCAAACACTCACAAGTAACTTTTTCTGAGTAATTTTTCTTTTAGGGCAGGATTTGGCTGGGTCTCCAGGCTTCAGCAATTGCGACCAGCGCTTCCGATTATCGTACAATATCATCCAATTTTCATCACAAGTAATGATTCGATTTAAAATCCCTTCATCATTGTGTCGGCGGAGCAAAGTAACACAGCAGCAGCAGTCGACGCGTGTTCGCAAGTTGGATTCACTCAACTCATGAGGTACCCATCGTTCAAGTTTTTTACTTTCCCGCTTTGCTTCAAGTGGACTAATACATTTTCGTTACTTACCCCGAAGCCTGCAGCTATCTCTGAAGTCCTTTGTGATGGATCCGCTTCCACAATAGCGTAAAATTCTTCATTTTCCACTTTGGTCTCCGGCCGTCCACGGGGTTGGATCTGAAGGTCGAAAATTCTAGAACGAAAACGTTGAAACCAAACACATACCGTGCTTCCTTTTGCGACACCAGCACCGTACACATCATTAATCCTTCGAGCTGTTCCTGTAGCACTGGTACTGGTGCCACGGTAGAACTCGTACTCGTAAATATACCGATACTTCATGTATTCCATTGTGCGGTAATAAGCGACGCTAAAGAAAAAAATAATGATGAAAAAAACAAATGAATGACTGTTTTCAAAACTCAAATGTAGCAGCTAAATGAATTTATAAATTTGAATTTGGAATCCTTAACCAAAGAGGAAATATTTCAGATCATGGTGGTCAGTGGGACAAAACACTAATTTCATATGTAAGGACCTAATACAATATAAAGGCTAAGTTACTCAATAAGTTGTAAACAAAGGTGCAAAGGAGCACGCTCTAACCCCAGAGACAAGTTGCCAACTCGCAGCATCTGAATTATTTCGCATCGGAAACCATAAATGACTTTTTTATTAAAGCGTAAACTGACCGGAGCAAGGAGACGCGTGGTCAGGGTGCTCCGTAAATCAATTTCTTCAATTGTGTCTGAACATAGACGATCAAACCGAAACCAAGTTGTGTTCCCGGCATGTTGAGAAATATTTAGGTACAGGTATCAATATCTATCTATTTTGTATTCGCACAGGTGATCTCTCCCCCGGAGGCGGAACGGCGCGGTGCAGACGGCGCGGTGCAGACGGCGCGGTGCAGACGGCGCGGTGCAGACGGCGCGGTGCTGCCGGCGCGGTGCAGACGGCGCTCCCGTGGCCTCGCTCTAAAGAGACGATGGTAGAACATCAGGGAAATTTTAATTGGTGCATGTCCGACATAACCTTTACCCTCGCGAGGGTTGGTATACAAAATTTCCTTCACGTAAAACAAAAAAAAAAAGCAAATATTCGGTATAGGTTAGGTCTATCCCCATCCCTATATCTACCCCTATAGATATGAATTATATTACGGCTGTGGATAGGATAGACAAAATTTACTCGCGCCCCACATTGGCAGGTATTTTGAAACGCACTCCTGCTATCAGAGGGTTGCGCGGGCCAAATCGGGGAGTGCAGACTGATAGTCGTAGGTTCGCAGTCACGTGGTCGCTAAGGGATGTTTTTTGGTTTATTACAGATGGGGTCGCTATGGTAGGCCAGCGCCGCGCTCCGCGGTTCCATTGTTATCGCGGTAAGGAGCGAGGTGCGCTGCACCCATGCTGTGCAGTTGGGATGGAGCATCGCCTGCTCGCCAGGATTTTTTTACACTTGATTTGACATTTGACTATACTACAGACCAAGAAGTCCTGCAAGTGGCGACCTGACCACGAGCGATAAGTGCATTTCCTAGATTTAGGTGAACGCTCTGCCGCGAAATCTAGATCCAGTTGTGGAAGCCGTGGCTCGCCCAATAAAATCGCACTTAATGAAACGACAGTTGTGGTGGCACACCCCAAGGGACAGAAGACTTGCCGAGGTTTGTTGTCGCACGAGCAGCCCCGCGGATGGGCCGTGTGGATCCGTGGACGGTATGCAGGTAGGGCTACGCGTGGGCGGCAGTGTGGCCGGGGGCGAAAGACGGAGCAAGTAGACCAAAATTAGTATACTTTGTTTTTACGACACCATCAATCATAATTACATTTGTCGGGAGTTGTGTGGCGGTGGCGGTGGCGGTATTTATGTCCCCCGATAAATAAGGTCGGTATTTTGGTGCGCGGCCAGGCGACTCATCCGGAGACACATTACGGCTTCCCGCCGCCGAAAATGCGAATTTGTCATCCGTTTAATATCCGACGGGAACTATTTCTTTTCTTATCGAATTATTTATGAAAAGGAGCTTTAGCCACCCGAAAACAATACGGAGGAGTCACATCGGACGCAGCTGATACAAGTGAGCAAAGAAATAATGAGTCCAGTAACCGCGGTCAGCGATGGCCACTGCACATGCATCCGTGCTACGCAGACGACCTGCTGCAGCGGAAGGAAAGCTCCGTTACTCAAGGCTTAACAAAAAAAAATCTATAGTAACGGAATAGTTACTCTTTTTATTGACCCCGATCGAAGCTTTCGTAGCAAACCATAGCTTCACAAAAACGTCTAATTTGCTTATATAAGTGTGCCGTCGCTCACCGACACGGACGGTCACCGTCGAACAGTCACGTCTTACTAACGACGGATAAGTAAAAACTATTATAAAATTATAACGAAAAATTGCTTAATAAAGATTAGTTTAATTTTATAATGAAAGTGAAATATCTTATACACTGCAAGATGTGTCAGAGCGATGGAAGGGAAGCGTACGTACGCGCACGCTTCGTTTGATAGTACAGGAACAAAGACTACTACTGCAGAGTGCCGGGGCGGGCGGGGCGGTCGTCGCCGGATGCTGTATCAGACGGCGACGAGGAGTAAAAAAAATATCAAAAAGTTTTTCCTTTACTATAATACAATTACAGTATATAAGTTATTTCATTTTAATTAAGAAAATAAATTTATCTTTAATTTATGTAATAAATCGGTGTGGATGTCTACGGGGGTGGCCTATGTCCAACAGAGGACGTTTATGGGCTGACGGAGATGATGGTGATGATATATATACATACTGTTCAAGTCAAAAATATACTGCCCCGTGTTTGTATGCGTACACAGATACAGTTACACATAAAATGTTGGTCAGCTGATAATTTAGTACAAAATAAACCAGCATGTAAGAAGGCCGCGTTTTATTGAATTAAAAATTCCCAAGTAGACGTTCCTTATTGTCAATAACATATGGTCCTTCGAGCCGGATTAGCAAAATAACTAGCGTGGGAATATCGAAGCGAGCGGCTATTGTTCTCGAACCAGGTAGAAAAGGTGAATTGTGTAGTTTCTAATTACTGTAAATAAAACTTATTTTGCGTGAATTGTGAACTTAAAGTGAAGTGTTAAATTAATTATGACTACGTTAAACGAAAATTTAATTGCGTCGGAAGATACTGTGAACTTAATAAAAAAGGCTCAGACAAACTTTAAAAAATGTCCGAAAACGAGGCTTACAAGTGGGTATTTAAAAGTGCGTTTACAATGTTTAGAAGAGTATTGGCTAACATTTAAACAATCTCATACAGCGTTGCTGCAGCTAGCGAACGCGGAACAGCGTAAACAGTTGCCATACTTCGTTCAAGAATGTTATGATATGACAGAAGAAATTTATTTAACTTTGAAAACAGACATGCAAGAACTACTAGATACAATTGTCGAAGGTAGATGTATGAACACCTCTCAAAATTCGTCGATGTTTGCAAGTACTAGTAATGAAATAAAATTACCAAAAATAGACTTACCAAAATTTTCGGGCAAATATGAAGAGTGGCACACATTTGAGGATCAATTCAGAGGATTAGTGGACACTAACAAACAGTTAAATAAGGTTCAAAAATTATATTATTTAAAGTCGTGCTTAGTCGGTGAAGCAAGTAACATTGTAAAATTATATCAGACCACTGACTGTAACTATGAGCCGGCATGGGAGGCCTTGAAGAAACGTTACGATCATAAACGCTTAATAGTCAATTCAACACTAAAAAGATTGTTCTCCCAAAAGAAAATAATTGTACAATCACCGAGTCAATTAAAAATGTTCATCGATACAACGAAAGAAAGTATTAATTGTTTGAACAATATGAATGTACCCACTAATTCGTGGGATCCTATTTTGATTTATCTCGCAACACAAAAATTAGACTCGGAGTCGCACATGCAGTGGGAAGAGTTCGTGAGCCAGGAGTGTGACAGTGAGCTACCGACATTGGTACAATTTTATGAGTTTTTAGAACGGAGAATCCAAACATTAGAATTAACGTCCGCCCCACACAGGTTCACAAACAACACAAAGGCTCAATTATTTCACGTGAGTACGACTGAAAAAACTTGTTTATTTTGTAACGAGGATCATGCGTTATATCACTGTAAGGGGTTTCACCAATTAAATGCCTCAGAAAGAACAAAATTTGTAAAGGATCAAAGGTTATGTTACAACTGTTTACTACCCGGGCATTCAGTGAAGTTTTGTAAACACAAGGTATCCTGTAAGAATTGCGGAAGACGTCATCATTCTCTCCTTCATGAATTAAGGATGGCGAAAGGAACCACTTATAACAATGAAGAGAATAAGTCGACAGAGCTGTCACTACATACAAATGTTGATGATGACGTAGATGAGATCACAAGCATTAAAAATTATGAGATAATCTCGTCCAACTTTGCAGCAAGAAAATCTACAGCTTTGCTGGCTACCGCTCTTGTAAACATAAGAAATGATCGTGGTGAAATCGTAACATTGCGGGCATTAGTCGACCCAGGGTCGCAGGCTACCTTCGTAACAGAGAGAGCAGCGCAACTATTAAAATTTAAGAGAGATTCTGTTAAGGGTACAATTATAGGTGTAGGTTCCAATAAGACAACAATCAATCACATGGTTCATATAGAGATGCTTTCTAGGTATGACACATGTTTTAGTCTTAGGGTAGATGCATACGTTATGGCCACGCGTTTAACCACACGGTTACCATCTAAGGTAATCACAGCCCATACTTGGCCCCATTTAGATAATCTTTTCTTAGCTGATCCTAGTTTTACCCAGCCAGGAAGAGTAGACATGCTATTGGGGGTTGAAGTCTGCGCCGAAATATTAAAGGATAAAATAATCAAGGGTCCTTCTGGGTCTCCGTGTGCGCAAGAAACCAGTCTGGGTTGGATTTTATTTGGAAGAGTGAATGGTGCAGCCATAAATAATATTTCGGTTATGCACTGTCAACTTAACTTAGACGACATGTTAAAGGGTATGTGGGAACTAGATTCGTCCAAGCGACAGAAACTGACAGCAGACGAAAGATTATGCGAAGACATTTTTACAAATACGCACACAAGGACAGTTGATGGAAGATATATGGTAAAACTTCCCATGAAGAACAAGCAACCAGTATCAACTCAAGGTGAGACAAGGAAGTTAGCTCTAAAGAGATTGAATCAGTTAGAGGGACGTTTTGATAGAAGCCCAAAGCTCAAGGAAGAGTATTGTAAAGTAATGTCCAAACATATTAATGCAAATTACTTAGAAATAGTGCCTAAAGATGAACTTAATAGACCTTCCGTATATTTATCGCACCATGCTGTTATAAAGGAGGAGAAAGACACCACCAAGTTGCGGATCGTGTTCGACGCATCAAGCAAGGGGTCTAACAACAGGTCTTTAAACGACGATTTACTAGTAGGTCCACAACTACAGGAAGATATGAGAAGTCTTATAATGAGATGGAGAATGAAGCAGGTCTGCTTTGTTGCAGACGTTCAAGGTATGTATCTACAAATCCTGGTAACTAAAGAAGATAGTGATTATCAACGTATTTTATGGAGAAAAAATAAAAATGATGAAATCAAGGATTACCGCCTTCTCAGAGTTACGTTTGGCACAGCTGCTGCTCCATATTTAGCAGTTAGAACCTTGCATCAAATAGCTGATGATGAAGGAGAAAACTATCCTGAAGCGAAAAAAATAATCAAGGAAGATTTTTTTATGGATGACCTCATGTCGGGAGAGGATTCTGAAGAAGCAGCTACATCCGTAGCAAAGGATGTTGCAAATATTTTACAAAGAGGTGGGTTTCCCTTACAAAAATGGGCTTCAAACAGTGCATCATTTTTGCAACACTTTAATAGAGAACAGAGAAGCACTCACGTCAATCTCGATATTAAAGTGGATGGTACTTTAAGAGCTCTCGGCTTATCGTGGAATATGGGTGAAGATGCCTTTAAATATCATTTTAACCCCCCGCCGGTTTCCGATACTATCACTAAAAGAAGTATTCTATCGGAGATTCAGCGACTATTTGATCCATTGGGTTGGTTAGCTCCTTCTATTGTTCCTGCTAAGATGTTGATGCAAAAGTTATGGTTTAAAGGAATCACCTGGGATGAAGAAGTAGACAATGAAATTAGAAACGAATGGCTTACACTGCGAAGGAATTTCCAACGACTTAACGAGGTATCTATTAACAGGTGGTTATATACAACACGAGAAAATATACGGGAAGTGACCATTCACGGATTCTGTGATGCTTCTATTAGAGCTTATGCGGCGGTGGCATATATAAGAGTGAAAAATAAAAATGGTGACATCAAAACAGGTATAATTGCTGCCAAAACTCGCGTCGCACCAGTCAAACCGGTGACTCTTCCTCGTCTTGAATTATGTGGCGCCGTATTGCTATCAAGACTTTTGAAACAAGTAGGAGAAGCCACAAGAATACCCTTGACTCAAATATTTGCGTGGACAGATTCGACAGTTGTTTTATCGTGGTTATTAGGGGATCCTAGAAGATGGAATGTTTTTGTTAGTAACAGAGTAGTTGAAATATTAGATAATATAGGCAACCAAAGATGGTATCATGTGCGATCAGAAGAAAACCCTGGTGATATAGCTAGCAGAGGGTTATCTCTACCGCAGTTACAACAACATGGTTTGTGGTGGGAAGGCCCTGCATGGTTACGAAACAATGACCTTCCATTCAAACGCCCAAATCAGCAGACAGAATTAGAAAGAAAATTGATATGCAGTACAAACTTATGTTTAGAAAATATAGAAAAGAAAAGGTCATTTGACAATTTTGATACATTAAATGAACTATTTAGAGCAACGGCATTCGCGGTAAGATTTTTACATATCAACCGAAAACCTAGAATGGCTACAAAAATACATACAGAGGAATTGAATGATGCTCGAAACAGAATCATTAGGCTTACCCAAGCTGAAGAATTCAAAGATGAAATTGACAGATTGAAGAGAAATGATAACGTAGCTAGTAAAAGTAAACTGAAATCCCTCAATCCCTTCCTAGGCAAGGATAATATTCTCAGGGTGGGCGGTAGGTTAAAACATGCAAATATACCCCCAATTCAAAAACATCCTATAATTTTAGGACATACCAATCCACTAGTACCGCTCTTGATTGATGATTCACATAAGAAAACACTTCATGGTGGGGTGCAGTTAATGATGGGGTATTTAAGAACACAGTATTGGATATTAAGAGTAAAAAATCAAGTTAAGCTACATATTAAGAAGTGTCTTATCTGTGCACGGCAGAGAGCTACAAATAGGATACAGTTGATGGGCGATCTCCCAAAGGAACGCGTGACTCCAGCTCGCCCTTTCTATAATACTGGAGTCGATTTTTGTGGACCTTATAAACTACTTGCTCACAGAGGCAGAGGCGCTAAATGCAACAAGGGATATATCTCTATATTTATCTGTATGGCCACCAAGGCCATCATACATCTTGAACTGGTTGGTGATTTAACATCTGAAGCATTCCTAGCAGCTTTCAGAAGATTCGTAGCTAGAAGAGGAAGATGTGGCAACATATTCAGCGATCAAGGCAGTAACTTCGTAGGTGCAAACAAGGAACTACATAAATTGTGGCAAGACGCTAAACTTGAAATTCCTGGATATATAACCGATATACTTACTGAAGATGGAACTCAATGGCATTTTAACCCACCCTATAGTCCTAATTTTGGTGGCTTATGGGAAGCAGGGGTGAAGTCTATAAAATACCACTTAAGGAGAGTTTTGAATACAAGTGTGACCTTTGAAGAAATGTCAACCGTTTTGTGCCAGATCGAAGCATGCTTAAACTCAAGGCCATTGTGTCAAATAGACAGTACTGATGTAGACAATCTAAACATTTTAACACCTGGTCATTTCTTGATTGGCGAATCCCCGATTAACGTGCCGGGGTCGAACTTACGTGATTTTAACATAAACAGGCTATCTCGATGGCAGCATATGCAGAAGTTAACGCAAGACTTCTGGCGTCGCTGGCAGTCAGAATATTTATCGAGACTTCAGCAACGACCAAAATGGCAAAGGCGTGAAACCGAATTTAAGATAGGTGATATAGTTCTCATAAGGGAAGAAAATATACCACCTGGTAAATGGGCTCTGGGCCGTATAGTGAGCAAACATTCTGGTCATGACAATGTCTGCAGGGTGTATAGTGTTAAAAGCGGTGATAAAGTAACAAAACGGCCTATATCTAAATTATGTGCATTGCCTATAAATACTGATTGATTGGTGTTTAAATCATGGAATAGTCAAGGGAAAGATAAATAATAAGCAAATAGTTATATAATAGTTGTTTAGTCCATGATATGTTATATTTGTAATTCTTAAATTACATTTTTGTTTTCAAAATGTAGTAGAAAATGTTCACGTCTTTTATTGTAACTAAATCTATTTGATAAACTATATCTGGTTCCCGTTAAAGGGAAATTAGTCGTTGTTAATACGAGTAATTAGTAATTATGGTACACTTTCCACCCTTTGTAAAAAGAGTAGTTAAGTGTTAAGAAAGGTCACTGCAATTCGGTTTGCATCATCCAGTTAGTGTATACGTCCGTAGGATAAATATCATATTAAAATTAATTATTATGTAACTACTTATGAATTGTCATCATGCAATTAAAGTATAGTAATTTAAGTACTTTTGAGGCAACCTGTTCATGATCTGTTTGTAAAAAACGTTGTTTTTTGGTGGGCGGTATGTTCAAGTCAAAACTATACTGCCCCGTGTTTGTATGCGTACACAGATACAGTTACACATAAAATGTTGGTCAGCTGATAATTTAGTACAAAATAAACCAGCATGTAAGAAGGCCGCGTTTTATTGAATTAAAAATTCCCAAGTAGACGTTCCTTATTGTCAATAACACATACAAATATAATTTATGAATGTTGTGTTCTTACAATAACAAATGTGTTCATGTATTGAATTCGATTCATAATGTAATCGGTTTCCGGCGGCAGCGCGCAGACTTGACGCAGCCACAATCCAAGTCGAAGAGATTTGTTGTGTTGATATCGATCGATGTTTCGCTATGAGGGGTGGCCCTAACCCCCGGAGATGTTCTATCAAATATTGATTAGCCATCGTGTAGTCTATTAACGTTTTGTTGAAACAGAATATCTGAACACTTAATAACTTAGGTCAGGAACTGGTGTGCACACCGTGCGGGAATTGCACCGAGATGTAAATGGTAAAAAATAATATCGAAAGCCTGACGACGTTAAGCATTAAGCAGAATAGTTTATTTTCTATGCATTGCACTGCATTTCATTTCACTAAACCATTAAACGGGCATTGAGGGAATGCACTGCAACTCGCCGTGCGCCCGATCCGAATGCAATTGTTCGCTTGTACTTAATGTTTTTACTCAAGTTAAACGGCGGCCTCCGATAATGACACGTTATTGCATAAAGTAGCTGCACTGGCGAGCGAATGCGCCACCATTCCATTGCTGATACATTTTCTATCAGAAAGGTACGGTTGGAATACTTCACGGATATTTGTGTAGATGCTGATAAAGCAAATCACAATTACCTCTTGAAGCGTTTTTAACTTTACTTAGATATTTTTTTCAAATGAGCTGAAATACTAGGATGGAAGTTAAAATACTAGAATAGAAGGAAAATAAGGCGAGATAATCAATTATTTACTAGTAAAAACTTACGTACGTAGTCCATGTCTTCGTTACATAAAAATGTTTACTCACCTTGTACACGTATATCACCGTGAACACCGCCGCGCTGAACAGTCGGACGGTGACCACTCAAACAAATGGCAGGCG
Source organism: Ornithoptera alexandrae (assembly GCA_029030555.1). Lineage (NCBI taxonomy): Eukaryota > Metazoa > Arthropoda > Insecta > Lepidoptera > Papilionidae > Ornithoptera > Ornithoptera alexandrae. The sequence goes on along the minus strand of JARDVY010000051.1, from coordinate 8,416,500 downwards.
ACGCCCAGCCTCCCCCAGGTGAGACGGCGTAAAGGTACGATTTTACAATTAGGATATTGGTTGTACCAGTATATATTAAAACGTTTTTATATCACATGTAGCGACTAATAGGTGGGGGACGTCTCGAGATCTGGAAGTAGTTTCATAACAAAAAGTCAGACGTTGTTACGTCACCCCGTGCACCAGGAGCCTCGAGTATTGCAAGGTATGGTAATAACCGCACACCCTCAAAGTGGTTTTATACACAGCGTTAGTTTGAGATGTTTGTCGTGGACGAGGGTCCCCCGCGAGGTTGTTTGCTTTCTGGGTACGCATATACCGATATTGGGAGGAGTTGGGGCAATATATGCGCAGGCACGAGCACCGCGCGGGCCGCGGGGACCGGCCGCCGAAGTCACAGCACCCTCGCCTCCCTCGCACCATCGAAGACATCGAGTCGACGGCAGGGAATATCGCCTAGGTAAGCACCGCGGCAAAGCCTTTTTCAGATGACGAGTGACAGGGATGGAATTTCATGATTCGGTTTGCAGGCAGGTGCAGCTGATAAAGTATTAATTTCTTGTACAATCTTCGTTAATTTTATTGTAATAATGTACGATACTACACGCAGGAACACGACTACACACCTCGGAATGTTTTTTATGTTGTATACATACAATAGCAATAATGGATATCAAAGGTAATCTTCAGCCCAACCTAACTCAATCCTTCAGCCAGGTCCTGCTGCCGGCGGCGATCCCCGCCGAGGTATGGAGCGAGCGTTTCAAACGTAATGTGTCGGGGGATGAACGTGGAACAAAAAGGGCGCGGCAAAGCGACTTACCCTTTTAACATAACGCCGCATATGAATTTTTTAACCTCCGTCCTTTTTACCCCCCTGCCGCCCCATCCGATGAATTAAAGCTTTGCTCAAAGATATATTTTACTTGACTCAAAAGCAGAGCTAATGCTGACGCCGCTGCAGTCGGTCCTCATTCAAAATCAAATTATTTTCACTCGACCAAAGCTCAACCGATAAGTAATGCGTTACACCAAATTAATCCTTACCCCTACACGCATACAGTCGCTATTCCCGTACCTGCGTTCACTCTCCCGGAAGCTGTTCAGATAATACGGCTATTTAAAGTTTAATTTTGGGAGATGGGTGGGCTCTCAGTTGTATACCTTATAATTTGTCCTGATTACTACCTATTCAAGTTCGTGTGTCTAACGTAGATTAACAATTGAAATGAAACTACCGTCGGGTGCACTCTCACTTTTTATAAATATTGCACAAAATAACACTCACTTATTTCACAAAAACTAGATTCGTGATGATGTTAGCGCTGCAAACCGAAGCGAGTCTTACAGCTTATCTGATACTGGGCTCGTGGACCCGGATCCAGGGCCTGTTTTTAAAATAAGTGTACTACGTGGAGTGTAGGTATTCGACGGCGGGTTATAACATTGTGTCTGGATTTTTGGTTTACTAGCGAGTCTACTCGGTCGTCGAGGGCGGGCGCGGACCCGTTCCCCGACTGCCTTCGCCTGTATCGGAATCTCTGGGCGGTGAGCACCGCCTCTGATCGCGGGTGTGCTTTGTGTACATGGTGTGTCGTCGAAAGGCGGAGCGTGTTGGTAGTGTCCGAAATGTATGTGGTGACGTGGGTGTTGTCGGTGACTGTTGGGTCGTGTGTGGTGTGCGGGACCCCTGGGAATGACTGAACTAGCGCATGCCTTGGTCTGTGCTTATTGGTTTTGGAATTCTAAGGCGGCTCGTAGTTGGTCGCTTTGGGCACCAGAGGGTTGGGGTGAGATGACATTTTGGCGAAGTAGGGTTTGGAGCACTCCTAAAGTTCTCCGTTATGGTTGGGAGTTTGAGGTCTCTCTGGAAGTCCACATTGCGCTGTTACTATTCGGCATCGGTGTCGATGCGGGTGAATCGGTTTTGGAGAACCTGTAGAGGTTTGAGGCGTGTTTCGGACGATTGGGCGAAGAATACGCTACCGTAAGATTATTATAGGTCTTACGCATACCTTCTAGAGGTGAAGCTTGTGTCTGAGAGAGAGTTTGCTCTTCTTGCACAACAAGGGGTAAAGCTTGCCCAGTAGTTGGACCGCTTTGTTTCTCGCCTTGCGAATGTGGGCGATGAAGTTGAGTCTAATTGGTTGATGACCGGTGAGGGTTTGATTTTGCACGCCGAGACTTCTATATTAGCAAGGGGTGGATTTTCTAGCGGTATGCAGTGCAGGAACCGTTTAAACTAACTGAAGGTGCCGCCTTTTGGGGCGGTCAACCTATCGTTATGGATAATGTGGTAATTGGCGATTTTTGCGTCGCGATTGAAGTGTTTGAGGAGCGTTTCCTGAATGAGCATGGTGTCGACGTCGTGGTTCCTTAGAAATATCCTTATTTTTTAGTGAGCAGGGTTTTTTTTTACTTGGTCGCCCGGCCAGTTTTGGGCCTGGGCTTTATTCTTGTCTCTTTACAATTTCTTATTTATTTATTTCCTTCTTTCTCTTCCTCTTTCTTTCCATTCTCATCTTTCTTATCATTCTTTATTCATACATCACTCTTTCTTTCTCCATTCCTATCCTTTCTTTCATACGTCGCCCTCTAAATAAGGGAGACAGCCCTTCTTTATTTTTATGTTTTCTCCTTAATGTATTACATTTTCCTTATTCTATTCAATACTTTTGTTCTACTTTATATACATTTCTCTCTTACATTTTATTTCTACATTACATTTCTGTTCTTACATTCTACTACATTCTTGTTTTTACTTCTTTGGTATTTTTGCTTTGCTTATTTTATTTTTTGTTCATGCTATGCTTTACTTTTATTTATTGCTTTACTGCAAAAAGATCGGACGGCTGTGGCTCTCCCTCATCAGAGAGGCAATCATACTAACTTTTATCTTTTCGCCTGTTACTATCTCTATTTCCGCTCTCTGCGCCCCATATACGGAACAGTCAGTGATTAGGTGCTACACGGTCTGGTCCTTGCTCGGGTCATAGGTACACGAGGGACTCCCCTTGAGTTTTTTGTTTTTTTTTTTTAAGCATTCACCCCTGCGTATAGTGGGTCAGGGCCTATGTACATTAATCACTTATCATCTTACTAATTGTCTTTCCACATACTCTCCTACCATCCTTTCTTATCTGTCTTTCCCTACTTATCTTTCATACCGTTACTTATCTTTCGTGCTCCATCCCAATTCCTTCTTTCACGCATCCTCTCTGATCGAAGTGGACACTGCCTCTTCCTTGTATTTCTGGAGGGGAGGGCCTGAAACAATCATTCCTGTAGCGTAGTTTTCCAGGCTATTCTTCTTTCTTCTCTTCTTATATATAATTTCCATATCACATATTTATTCTTATTCTATTTATTTATTTATTTATTTACATTTCAACAACAATTTATTTATTTATTTAATTTTATAATACACTATTTTTTCATATTTCTCTTAATTATTTTACTAATTACTCCCCTACTGTACTCCAGAAATATGGCGCGACTTCCGTCTTCACTCATCAGAGAGGCGATGACTCCAGCTTCTATCTTCTTACCAATCTCCACCTCGCAATCATTCCTCTCCCTTACAAATAAGGGACAGGAAGCGAGGATGTGCACCACGGTCTGGTCCACCGCTGGGTCACAGAGGCACGCGGGACTCTTCTTGAGCTTAAACCTGTAAAGGTACTCGAAGAATCCCCCGTGCCCCGTGAACATCTAGACCAAGACCGTGTCGAGATCCAATCAGCGAAGGGTCCGGTAAGCTGACGCGACGTCTGGGAAGAAAATCCTCGTTGTCGAAGCCGTCGTACCTTGCACATGCCTCCTGTTCCTTTCTTCAAGCGTCTTCAGCCTGAGCTGACGCTTGACGAAGGAAACGGGGCAATCCTCGTACTCTGGTCTTCTTTTACTCTTCAGGGCCGCTCCTTGGCCAGTTGATCCGCCCTTTCATTTCCCTCCATCCCCACGTGCGCCTTCACCCAAAATAACCTCACATTCATCCCTTTTGCCCGCGCTTTCGTAATATTCTCTTTCACACGAAGCGCCAGGGGGTGGAGGGTGTCAGATCTTGTGACAGTTTCAAGGGCGGACCTCGAATCGCTGAGTACGGCGCATGACTGCGCCGACCCGCTGGCCGCGTACCCCGTCGCTTCTGCTAATGCCAGCAGTTCTGCCTGGTATACTGTGCAGAAGTTGCCCAACTTGAGTTTCTTCGTGGCAACCTCTGCGACGTTCCGCATTACGCTGAACGCCGCACCCAACTTGTCGTCGATGCGGCTGCCGTCGGTGTAAATGGCCGAATCGGCAGTCGAGGTGGCAAGTTGGACCTCCTCTGCACTTTCCCTCAAGCAGGAGAACTCCACACCAACCTGTTCAGACGGGTGTGGTAGACTCAAGTGGCTGACTGGAACCTCCAGCTCTCGGTCACCCAGCACTTCCCGGGAGTGGCCGCGCTTTACCTCAAATATAGTGCCCGCTTCTTGGACCCGAAGGTCCAGACGAAGCAGCCCGGCAAGTACTAGGGCCAAGTGCAGCGACGCGGTTCGGTGAGTTCGCGCAATTTTCTGCGCGAAGCCATGCTGAACCGCATCGAGCTGCTTTCGGACCAGCAGCTTCTTAGCCGCCGGCGCCCATGCACTCGCTGCATACAGAATTATCGGCTCCAACACCGCCAGATACATCGTTCTGATCACCTCCGAGTTCAACCCCCACGATACTTTTGCGGCTCTGCACAGTTGACGATAGAGCCCTTGGGCCTTCTTGCTCACATTCTTCACATGCGTGTTGAACGTGAGCCTATCGTCAACTGTGAGGCCTAGTATCCGAACCTCACGAGTTCGACAAAGGGGCTCTCCACCCATACTCAATATTGGGTTGTCGTACTTCAGCTTGTTGGTTAGCACCATCACCTTAGTTTTGTGTGGTGCAAACCTCAGCTTGTTTCGGACCCCCCAACCGTGAATATCGGCGAGTACCTCATTTGCCTTTCTCGTGATGTTCCCGGTCTCTTGCCCCGAGAAGATCAGAACGACGTCGTCTGCAAACGCCTGGCAGTGTGTCCCGCTCTTGGCCACCTCCTCCAGGAGTGGATTGCAGAGGAGGGTCCAGAAGGTTGGGCCGCCCACGGATCCCTGCACGCACCCCTTGGTGGTCTCTCTGGCGCACTCCGCCCCCGCGTACCTTACGGCCTCCCCTTGAGTTTAAACCTGTGAAAGTACTCTGAGAATCCCCCGTGTCTCGTGAGCATTTGGGTCATATGTGGCTCCAGCTGGGTCTTATGGAGCACTTTGTGGGCTGACCTGACGTCCGGGAAAAACATCCGCGTGGTGGACGCCGTACTACCTTTCACATAGCGCCTGTTCCACTTGCCGAGCGCAGCTTACCTAAGCAACCGCTTCACGAATGAATCAGGGTATCCCTCATAGTCCGTTCGTCTTTTATTCTTCAGGGTCGCATCCTTGGCCAGTTGATCCGTTGCTGGTGGCCGGCTCGTTTTGAAGCGCGTTTGCGCTTCTTGACGATGAGGGTGTAGCCCTCGCCGTTGGCACGTTTGGAGGATGGATATTCCACCTCTATATCGCTGCCACAGTTGATTTCTTCGGAACCGAGTCGGAAGAGGGGCTAAGCCCGAACGATTTTACAAAAAAAAATTAACTTTTGTAGGATAGCCTTCCACTTCAATCGCCGTCAACCCGACTATCGGGAACGGGGCAATCATAGTACCAGGCAGTATTTCTCCCACTATTTTATTTCTCCCTTCTTAACTCAAGCTTATATGCTGATTGGTCGATTGATCGCGCTGATCCCAACAATAACAAATTACGTGGGCTCTAGCCGGAGGTTAAAAAAAAAGCAATTTTTGTTTAAACTATTTATTAAAAATTAAATTACAATCTAAATTAATTCTAGATAGGTCAATCTAACCAATTTACGTCCCCACAGTTGGGGCTCAGGCCTACCCTCAATATGACAGCGATGGGGCGATACTCACTGCGCGGGCCCAATGCGGATTGGTGACTTCACATATAACTTAGAATAAATTCTAATTCACGTGCAGGTTTCCTCGCAATGTTTTCTTCACCGTTTGTATTTCGCTGTTGTTACTAAAGTTCACAAATGTACATAACTTAAATATTAAGGTCACATGTCCAGATACGAACACGCGACCTTCGGAACGAAGGATGCATGCTCTAACGATTAGGCCAGCGAGCTACATACGAGGTCAATCTAACTCGATGTTTGATATTCACTTGCCATCCCATGGGAGCCGGTGTCTCCGACGGTGTTGGTGCCCTGTTACTTCGCACTAAGTACTTATAAGTAGTTGCATGTAGACCCGTGTGAATGGGAATAGATGCAACTCAACGGGTTTAATATATTAGGGGTCCGTAACAAACAAGTAAACAAGTCAAAAAGTGACCTATTTTATAAATGTTTTTGGATATCAAATAAATAAAATTCTAAAATTAGTCATTGATAACATAATATAGTTTCATTGTACCTCTAGAAATTTTCATTTTGGAATTAAGAATTTTTATGACATTCAGTTAGTACATTGCCACTACGTTTATACCGGATTATGTAATAAACTGTGGCCACCACTGGGTCATGTCGAACTTACACTTATACCGATTGGTAAGTGATTAATGACCAATTAAAGACCATCCTATAAACAGAGACAATACATTGCCATCAACAAATGATACCGTGTTTCATTCTACTCTTCGCGCCATCTAGCGGACTCTAAGTGAACACCTGGCACCGTGGCAGCGTAATGATGAACTGATTTTAATTATTTAATAAGTATTTATTAAAACATATGATACATATCTTACTTTTTGACACAAGTCATTATATCTCGGATATTGGCTAGAGATGTTAAAGCTACTACTTACTAAGTTCTACCTCGCGCGCCGCCCTACGCCATCCCACGCCTCCGAGCTCTTTTTTATCTTCTCGCGAAATGTGATCTGGTTGTCAAATAGCCTGCAAGATTTTAGTTATCTTGAAAATATTACTTACCTTAAAGAGAACGATTCTATTTATAAGTTTATTAAAAATTTAAAAAGCTGTAAATGAGGAGCGGCAACCATTTTAATTAAGCAGATAACTTGCGAATATCCTGCTGGGGTAGCTGCGGCTCCGAGGCGGATATCCCGGCAGACTCGATTTACTTTACGGTGAACTTGTGCCTTTGCGATCGCGGCGAGTGACCGGAGGCAGTGATAAACAGACCAAACGACGTCACGGTTGCACTCTGTCGGAGCCGGTGGCGCCGTGCATTGCACACGTCCTCAAACACTTGCAGATCTCGTCCACCTACGTATCTTTTTCTGTTTTTAAATCCTTTGATCACTTAAAGGGTTAACCCAACTGTAGTATATTAAACACGTAGGCCCGGTGTTACAGGCCGCCGCATGACTCGTAACTAAGTGAAGGTGCCTGGATGCCGTGATTTAACGCTGTGATGCACAATTATACACACAATAAAATATAAATGTTTCTGTAAGTTATAAATTGAGTATAACTAAATACCTGCACGGATGCGGCGCACGGGCGTGAGTGCGTGAGTGCGTGAGTGAGGGAGTGCGTGAGTGGACGGGAGATGGGGGCGGGGGCGCATGCTTTTCATTTCATGGGTAAATCCATTAGCGCGCATCAACTACAAATATTATTCAGAAAGCGCGCAGTGCCATCCCTGTCCAGCCCCAGCCCCGGCCCGGCCCTACCCGCGCCCCGCCGCGGTACGTATAAATAAAACTCATTGAATATTTAACTTAGGAATTTTTATGTTGTAGCTCTCCTGTTCCGCTCCCCGCGCCCGAGCCTGGAGAGGGAAAGTGAGAGCTTTCGAGTTTTTTTTAATAAAAGCGTCATTTGTTGCCGGCACCGATACATTTTCATTCTGCTTATTTCATGAAGGTTCCATTTCCACCGCTCTCTGTATACAATTTATTCGTGAATTGTAAATTCTGGGTTAGTGGCCGCCGCCGACGCCGCACCTGGACAGCGGCTTGCTTACTGTAAGAGAGTGATTGATATTTTTGTACCACGAAATAGACTAGATGATACCATACAATGGACTGGACGAGCACCGGCTCGCAACGCCCCTGGCCGCGACTGCGCGCGCCCTGCATAGCACCACTTCATACTCGTCACATCGAGACATGACGTCATATACATATCTGTGTGTACCAAGAATTTATCTGACGGAAGCGATACTTCTACACTACACTCCGTGTGGGAGATGACCTACAATATCTCCGCCTCTATACATCATTTGGCGTGTCGTAAAAGGCGACTAAAGAAGGAAAAATCCAGGGAAAGGTCAGCATAATATTTCTGCGACCATTACTAGCATATCCTGTCAGTGGGCTCATCTGTCCGATGAATACGGATTCGCGCCCCCGAAGACCACAGCTGTTACTATTCTTCCAAACAATATTCCAAATAGTAACAAGCCATATCACTGAATTGCTGAAGGTTGGAGGGACTGTAATCCTTAATGTGGTGCAGCGTCTATTTATCTCCGTAAACCATGAAGAGATCACACCATCGTCGTGGTCCAGAAGCTTAGTTGTCTTGTTCTTCAAGAAAGGTGATAAACTCTTATTGAAGAACTATAGACCGCCGATCGAACTCCTGTCCCACGTTTACAAGCTGTTCTCTAGGGTTATTACGAACTGTCGCTCCCGAAGGCTTGATGAATACCAGCCGCCGGAACCTGCCGGGTTTCGTAGAGGCTACAGCGCCATGGACCACATCATTACTCTGCGGCAAGTTATACAAAAATTTACGGAGTATAATCTGACGCTTTGTGTGACTTCGTGGATTACGAAAAGGTGTTCGATTCCACTAAGACCTGGTCAGTTCTGTAATCCTTATAGCGATGCCAAGTCGACCACCGCTACATCGTTGTACTGAAGCGCCTGTTCACGCCGCAACGATGACTTGCGAATTTAAGGACAGCAGTCGAGGCCTATCCAGCGAGGGGTGAGACAGGGGGTCGTAATATCCGCGAAACTGTTCAAAACTGCGCCGAAAGATGTATTCAACAGTAGATTGGAAACACACGGGGCATCAACATTAACGACAAGTACTTATTGTACGTACGGTTTGCCGATGACTTGGTTTTTCTTATACCACTAAGGCAGCAAACAGGCTTGCGGCCCGCCTGATGTTGAGCGGTTTCCGCAGCCCATGACTGCCAGTAACACTTCGACAGGTTCTCGTTCCACAATTTGAGTGTTCTCGGGAGAAAACATCTCTGGAATCGGACCGTACGTGACCACTGCGGTTCAACGGTATGAGGATGAATTCCCTGCCGATGGCTAGCAGTGCGATGATGAAATGCAACTGCTGACCTGGGGTCAACCATTGAATTTTCCGCTTTGAGAACAATTTGCAGCACCGTTTCCTATTTCTATTTCTCTTATATATCAACTGCACTAACTTTCGCATCACGCTCGTGTATAAATAAATCAGAGGCACTTCAGCGTGCGGCACGTGACACGAAAACTAAAGTGGCCGCGCCACCCCTCCTTAAATAATAAACTCGCCGCGCCGTGCCGCCGCCGGAGCACTCGCCGCGCGCTGCGGGCTGCGCGCTGGGGGCTGCGCGCTGGGGGCTGCGGGCTGCGGGCTGCGGGCTGCGAGCTGGTGCCCCGTGAGGTGGGTTCGGTTTAACTTTTAATATTAACCAAACAATATGAATCAATTTAAAGAAAACTAAAATCTGTGAAGTAAAATCTATATGTAAGTAGTAGCGGCGGCGTGCGGCGGCGTGCGGCGGCGTACGGCGGCGTGCGGCAGAGGGCGTCAACTAGCTGCTTTTGAAAATTCAATTTTTGTTTGATATAAAAATGTGTGTATTTTATAAAAGATTACAGGCTAAGGTTTCCATACAAATAGTAGAATAGTTTCTGGCAGAGCCCGTTAGTTAAAACTAACTACGTGCTAAGGTCCCGCCGGTGCGCACCGTGCGCTCCGCGGCGCCTCCCTGCTGGGGCACGCCCCCGGGGGCTGCAGCTGCGCAAACAAACAACGGTTGTATGTTTGCGTTATTGCGAAACAAATCTTTTTTTTGGAAAATTTTAAGCACAAAATGATCGAAACGTCACTTGAAACAATCGGTCGGTACTTCAAAATTAAACAACACATTATAAACATCGGTACAACCGATAAATGGCTACGGCGCGCGTCGTGCCGGGGACCAAACAAACCAATGTACTGTATGACTCCCGCGCAAATGTCTCATGCGGAGCTGGCTGCACAGGTTTAAAACAACTTAATAGAAATTGTTGACTCCCCGCTCCCAGCATCCGCACAGAGACACCGCGCAAACTGAAGAAGATCGAGCACAACCGGTGCAGCCGCGCGGGGTTGCGGGACTGCGGGCCGGGGGGGCGTGCGACTTGAATGCAACGAAGGCTTGTCACGCAGTGAGAATATAAAAAAATGACGTGAGAATCAAGATATAGCGATGCTGTTACAGCTGCATACTACCAGGCGCGTGCGCAGCGCGGCGCGCGCGGCTGCCCCAATCCCACGGCCCACGAACCTGCATAGGGAGGCTCGCATCCAGTCGCCCAGCAGTGGGCAGTGAAAGGTTTCAATGATGGCTAAGTTAATCAAGATTTCCTGTTTGTACATTTTACAGTTTGTGGTTTGTGAAGCGCCTCCGCCGCAGCGCACGCCGACCCAAGCACCGAGACAAACTGCGCGGCGGCGCTTGGTGCAGCTTTTTACGTATTTAAGTAAGTTCCGGTGTGGCATCACCATATATGTTTGCGGGCCACCACTGCCCCGTTCCGCCCCGACCCGCCCGCGCGCCGGGTGCAGTGCGGTGAGTTGTATAGGAACACATTCCACTGCCGAGCTTCCGCTTTAACTTTGCTATAGAAAAGCACTACATTACTTAAAGCGCTATGGAATTAACTTACGGCAATTCGGGACCAGCTCGAGAGCTGTGCCGATTGAGGGTGGGTTCGAATCCGAGGTCGCTTGTGATGTCCTGCGGTCGATCATTAGATGTTTAGTAGATAGTAAACCCTGTCACTGGATATTCATTACTTATATTTTTGGGCCGTTGTGTAACAACAACAGTTAATAAGTTACGGAGGCATTAAGGCGCTGTGTAAATAGTTTAACCATAATCTCGTCTTTATTGAGGGACGCGTTGCACGTGCATGTGCATCTTTGTATTAAATATATGTTAAACTTAATACCAACAACAACTTGAAAATTGACACAAAGCCGACGTGCCCATACAATTAAGTTACCCCCGCACGTCGCGCCGCACGTACGCTACAGCTCAATAATCAGAATCGATCCCGGAAGCCAGTCAGCTGCCTTTATTGCTTTAACTACGTAACAAGGATGTTGTTGTATATTGCCTCCGACAACCCCCTGTACAAGGGTGCGTTTCATAATACAATTGTTCGGAAATGGATTTAGTAAAATGTGTTGTTTTATCCGGCGAAGTGATGAGCGGGACATGATGCTGTTGGTGAGTGACAAGACGAACGGGACATGATGCCGGTGGTGAGAGACAAGACGAACGGGATATGATGCCGGTGGTGAGTGACGAAACGAGCGGGATATGATACCGGTAGTGAGTAACGAGACGAGCGGGACATGATGCCGGTGGTGAGTGACGAGACGAGCGGGATATGATGCCAGTGGTGAGAGACGAGACGAGCGGGCCATGATGTCGGTGGTGAGTGATGAGACGAGCGGGACATGATGTCGGTGGTGAGTGATGAGACGACCGGGCCATGATGCCGGTGGTGAGAGACGAGACGAGCGGGACACGATGTCGGTGGTGAGTGATGAGACGAGCGGGCCATGATGCCGGTGGTGAGAGACGAGACGGGCGGGACATGATGTCGGTGGTGAGTGATGAGACAAGCAGGACATGATGCCGGTGGTGAGTGACGAGACGAGCGGGATATGATGTCGGTGGTGAGTGATGAGACGAGCGGGCCATGATGCCGGTGGTGAGAGACGAGACGGGCGGGACATGATGTCGGTGGTGAGTGATGAGACAAGCAGGACATGATGCCGGTGGTGAGTGACGAGACGAACGAAGACAGCGTTCATGTCTTTCCTTTCATTGCAAAGAGGACATCCGCCGTCGGTAGACATGGTTGCGGGGCGCGCGCAAGGTATTGCTCAGTAGATCATCTGTTAACCTGCGGAAAGACTATCGGTGCACGTGGACTGGTCACTGCAGCCGTCGCAACCGTGATGCGCATCATCATTAGCCGATAGACATCCATTGCTGGATATAGGCCTCCCCCAAATATCTCCATGTCGATCGGTCCCGCGTTGCTCGCATCCAGTGGGTTCCCCCGATTCTCACCAGATGATCGGTCCACCTTGTGGGAAGCCTCCCAACATCACGCGTACCGGTACGCTGGTGTCATTCGAGGACCTCACTGCCCCTTCGGCCGTCGGTCCTTCGAGCAATGTGCCCTGCCCACTAAGTCTAGCAATCTTTTGAGCTATGTCGGCGACCTTAGTTCTTCGGCGGATCTCCACATTTTTGATTCGATCGCGCAGAGAAACTCCGAGCATAGCCCTCTCCATTGCCCTTTCGGTGAGTTTCAGCCTTTTTATAAGGTCGACAGTAAAGGGCCACGTTTCGGATCCGTATGTCAACATTTTTGTCTTCATACACGGCGGTATCCGCGACGAAAAGATGCTGCGTAGCTTCCCGAACGCTGACCACACAAGTTGGATTCGTCTACTGGCCTCTTTCTGGAAGTTGGACTTACCGAGCGGGACCGTTTGCCCCAGGTATAAGTATTCCTCAACAACTTCCAGTGTGGAGCCTTAGACCATTATTGGCGTGAGTACAATATGGGCATTACACACGATCTTTATCTTCTCCATATTCATTTTAAGAGTCCCGCGTCGGGGCTCTCTACAGAGGTCATCGAGCATTTTGCCAAGGTCTTCCATGGTCTCAGCCATGACCACGAGGTCATCAGCGAATCCGACAGCGACCGTTTTAACTGGACCGAGCGAAGCCTTCAATAAAGTTACCAGCGAAGTGTTGCCTGCTGCCTGCTGCTTACTGTCTGTTGCACAATAGCAATTCAGTTGAAAGAAACTGGTGCGGCAGCCGGCGCGCGCCATCCGCTGTGCTGTAGATCCTCGGGTTCGGCAGCACGCCATCTCTTGCTCATCGCAAATGTAAACTTAAACTTATTTGGAATAAAGCACTTATTACTCCTATTCCTAAGAATAATAGAAAAGATAATATCAAAGATTATAGCCGAATATCCAAACTCAGTATTTTCGGTAAATTGTTAGAAAAATTGTTACATCGCAATTAGCGTATTATCTCCAACAACACATCTCGGCTAATCAACACGGCTTTGTGAAACATCGCAGCATCGCAGTTCAATCTTACATGTTGACTTTTACCAACTACATAGTGAAAGCTATGGATCGTAATGATCAGGTGGATGTTGTTCACACCGACTTTTCAAAAGCTTTCGATTAAATAAATCATGACTTGCTAATTGTGAAACTTGCAAAGATGGCCATTCATGGTAATCTACTTGGATGGATGGAGTCCTGTATACGTAACCGCACTCACGCGGTCCGCGTTAAAGGTCATTGCCCAACTTATCTACCTATACCATCCGGAATACCCCAGGGGTCCCATTTGGGCCCTGTTTCGTTTCCAATCAACGTCAATGACATTGGTAATGCCTTAGGTGACACACAACATTTACTATATGCAAATGACACTAAACTATTTAGAGTTATAAATAAATCCGAAGATTGTGAGATGCTGCAAACTTGCATTGACTCCCTGTGTACATATTGCAAAGATAATCAATTATTTCTTACGTGTCGTGATGGGTTGTGATGATGAGTCACTATTATGGGTTGCGGCGGGTGGCGGCGGGTCGCTGTGAGCTCACGAGCGATAAGCTTGTTCCTTCTGGAAGCAGTTCATCCAAACGCAACGATATACTTCCAAAGAAAAAAGAAATCTGCACAGAAATGGTAAACCAAGGCGATAGATCAGCCGCGCGCTCGCGGATTTTGAAATTCCCGCTGCTTCCGCATCCGCAGTGTCTTCGGTGTCAGTTCCCTTGATTTACGGCGACTGCAGCTGAACTGAACTTCAAGTGGAACTCTTCATAGTTGTACTTTACGGATTGTAAGAGAATATAACTGCTGGTAATCATTATTATTACTTAACGTAAGTACCCTAACCAGGGGCGAGGTGTAAGAAGAGATTGTAAAACATCCCGTAACGAAAGCGCGTTAATAGCACTCCATTCTCTTCTCCTGTCAACTCACTCTCACAATCTGCCTCAAGACGCTCGGTCACCCTGAAATCTCTCTCTTTCATGTCTTCACATCGGCAACACAATAATGCCTTCATATTTGTGTTCACGACATACATATTGTATGTATGTTACAATTGATATTCAGACAAATTTTAAAAAAGTAAACCATCACAAGTGATCCCCGGAATCGAACCAGGGACCGTCGGTTTGTGCGCCGAGCGGTACTTTTCATTATAATGAACTAATTTATATAGGTAACGCAACAAACATACAGCCGGCCGCCGCCACCGGAAGCCCGCCCGGCGCGCCGCGCGACAAACATCAATGTGTTTCAGTATAAAGGGTGCTTGATGTCATGACCCCCCACCCCCCCATTTCTTTCGAAGTCATCTCCGGATACCTGATATACCGGAAGTCATGAGTATTTAATGAAGTGCGTTATCGACAATTGCGTTACTTATTGATAATATATAATAAAGTAATCCTCCTATCAGAAAATGCTATAAATTTTGCCTTTGTGTAAAAAAATTGAAAGACCAAATAAAAATAATCCACAAGAAGAATCAAAGTTTTTCATATTTTTTTTTAAATTACAGCCAAAAAATATCGGAAGGTTATTTTTGCGCCACCTTGTATACAAGGTATACAAGGTATGTTTTTTGGCAGTAATTTAAAAAAAATATGAAAAACTTTGATTCTTCTTGTGGAATATTTTTATTTGGTCTTTAAATTTTTTTACATCAAGGCAAAATTTATAGCATTTCCTGATAGGAGGATTACATTTGCGCCACCCTATACATAATGTTTGTGGTCATACACACGCAATGTAATTCACTTACAACAGGTCAGAACTGTCGCGAGGAGCTCAGCTACTAGTTAGCTCGTTCCGGTCTAATAGCTTGACTCAGGGTAGCAGCACCCTTCCTGCCACTGTCCCTGCACCGCACCGCCCGCCACGCACCGCGCCCGCGTCGCCACGTGCCAACGCTTGCATTTCGCTGCTCCCTGCATTTTACGTTACGTTTACCGGGGGTTTGCTTTGCTCAGGCTCGAGGCGCGGGGGTGCCAACGCACCCCCGCGTGCGTGTCCCACTCCTGTTCTACAAATGAAGTTGTAAATGCATTACAAAAACTTTGCCGACGCGCAGCGAGCGCTGAGGTCCTCAGAAACAATTACTTCTTGACAAGCTTTGCATAGACTTTATCAGAATGAAGGTTACCTTGAGCTTTTATTTCAATAAAAAATTATCTAATTAGGCGTGCACACCGCATACCTGCGCGCGGCGCGGCCGGTGCCCGTGCTGAGCGGCCGTGCCCGTGCTGAGCGGGCGAGCGCTAAACGAAACAATAGAAACGTGTTGCGCGCTCACGTGGTGACACTGTTGTCATAAACGACGCGGTTAACAAAAACGATATCCGGCTTTCCGCTATTTTTACCAAATCGTCGGTCGACCTTGTGGGAGGTCACCCAACACTACGTCTACTGGTAAGCGGTTGCCACTCGAGGATCTTACTGCCCCATCGGCTGTCGGTTCTTCGAGCAATGTGCCCTGTTCACTGCCCTAGCTACAGCGCCTTTCAAACCGGATCACTGTTTACCGGCATTTACTGTTTGTCGACAGCAGTAGGAGCTACGGTGATATTTACTTATACGGTCTCCAGTAACAGACACCTATCACCATATACGAACGAGATTGGATGTAGCGATTGAAGAATATCCAAATGAATGTAGAGTAACTAAGTGTCGGGTGACAGGTGCCAGGTGCCAGGTGACAAGTGACAGGTGTGCACGTCGCGACGCGGCGCAGTGCTGTGTCGCGCAAGTCGCGCAAGTCGCGCGGCAACGGGCCGACGACAGGAATGTGGGGCTCCGTTAATGTAATTTGTTATTGGGAATAACGTAGATAAGGATGACAAATTGCGAGCTCTGTGGCGCGGCGGGCGGCGGACGTCGGGTGGCGGGCGGCAAGTGGCGGGCGGCGCGTCTCCGTATGAATCGCTTGGCCGCGCACCAAAGCACCGAGATTATTTATTGGTACATAATGTGGGCGCGCGGCCGCTGACAAACAGCGGCTGAGACGGGAGCGTGCTCCGCACACACACACACACACACGCACACGCACACGCACAGCCACACGCACACGCACAAAGATTAGTGGTGTAGAATGGTTCTTGTGTATATTATCTCGTTCCGCATCGTACCATCGCGTGTTCCGAGGCAATGGACGCGACGAGCTGTAAACAATCATTTCCTTTATTACCGTTACCAACAAACGGCCCTGAAACGGTTCTGGCCGTCAGGTTCATCCGTATTCGTAGACAAATGCAGAGAGAAAAAGCGTAGGTTTATATTTATTTAATGAAATAAAACACATACTACCAGTTAGTGAGTGTACAACATCAGAGGCTTTGTCTATAAGAGTGTATTGTATCGTAGAGTTGCTTTATAGTGCGCCTGACGGACACGAGGCAAAAAATAAATAAACAGATATAAAATAAAGATAATAAATTTAAAATAAATAAACTTAACATGGTTTTTACACTCACTGTGAGATTTAAATCCAACGCACTCGGAGCACGTGGGGCACGCGGTGCACGCGGTGCACGCGGGGCGCCACGGCCGGCCCCGCGCAGCTCTTTAAGTAAACGTGTACTATCCCGGCGTCCTTCTGAATTAATGTTCACTTTTTTCTTAAATCCGCGGAAGCTGCAACGTTGCTCTGTGAGCGATGGCGATGCATTGTAACATAACAAATAGTCAGTCAGCTATATCCTTCCTACAGTCTACTCTTGCAGACGGGCGAAGTACTCTGACGACGGGTTTGTATGTCATTTAAATAATATGGTCACGCCGCCAGCAGTAATGTAATCAACATAAAACTGCTGCGCCCGCGCCGCCGCGCCTGCCAAATGGCCTCCGCCGCGGCCAAACTGCGCTCGCAACGCCTCCGCGCTTTACGTTGCAAGTGCGCTGTCTGCCAAGAGAATTACCATTGCGTGAACATTTTAATATCTCCGCGTCCGGTCAGGCGGGGTGGTGCGCGGTGGTGCGCGGTGGTGAGTGCGAAACGCACCTGTTTAAATGAATGCAAGTGAGTCACTCATTCTGCAGAGTGTAACATTTATGAAGTAGTTTTTGAGATAATAAGAGGTCCAATATGAAAAAGAACGAAAGGAACAAGTTCTGTGCACTGTGCTCTGTGCACTGTGCATAGACGCCGGGGGGCGCGGCGCATCGCGCGGCTGCTGACGACGCGACAACCTTTGAGTTGGCGCCACGCTTTCTTTTGTTTAAAGGAAAACATCTGCGTATATAAAATATATAAATTGAGGAGTAGAACCAAGTTATTGTTTCACGCACTTCTTGTAGAAGTGAAAACTAGAAGTATGTTTATCCAATTTGTTCCTCTATCTCGATGAGTGTCCGGTCTACACAAACTTTGGCGATAAATAAAATGATGTACTCTCTCCGCAGCGGCGGGCGCGCGGCTTCGCTTGCATGAGTCGATGCTGGGCTCATTGAGGAAAGGAATAAAACTGAACAGTAAGTTAATCTATGAACAAGCAGAAGCTTTATAAAAATTATTTTGATAGCTATAAATCTATACGCTTCCTAGAGAGTGAAAGTTTAGACATAAATTAAAGATCCTTGTTACCTTGTATCAAATTAGTGAAGGTCGGTCACAGCGAAGCCACGGAGCGCGTGGGGCGCGTGGAGCGCGTGGTGCGTGTGGGGCGCGTGGGGCGGGTGGGGCGCGTGAGACGGGTGGGGCACGTGGGGCGCGTGGTGCTTGCGAACTTAACAGGCGGCATGCGGGGGTGTGCCGACTGTGGCCGCAGTAGAGATTCTGTGTGTTCTTTACAAAATATAGAACTTCTGAAAGAAAAATGATGAGCACATGGCATTTAAACAGTGAGATTATTAATAATAAACACTCGGCTGAAATTCGGGAAAAAAAGGATAAAAATAATAAAAGGTCAACCAGTATTAGTGGCTGAACCGATATTCGTTTACTTTTAAGCCAACAATGTCGTTCAGCAACAATCACCACAACTTAAGTATTGTACAGGTTCGGGTCTGGACTGAACGTTACCACGTTCCCGTACGAAGGAGGACTTTCTTCTTTTGAGAGAAAGAAAACATTTGGCCACACGAGAATACACTATCAAATGCTCATTTCCGATAGAGGATACATCCACTTTAGTGTCATAAAAATAAAATATTGCTCCACCCAGTGAAGGTTCCTCGCGGTAGACACTCGATGGTTTCGACAAAAAACAAACTCTAGTTAACCCGGAAACAAATAGCGCAAGTTACAGAGCGGATGTCGTCGATGCCTCTGATGCCGCTGATGCCGCCGACTAATGGATGCCGCGCACGCAAAGTGTTTGACAAATTGCAGACGCTTCAGATATCCTGCCGTCATTTTCTCAAGAAAGGAAATAAGGAAAAGTAAGTCTGACCCTCTTTTTACTTATCTGCGAAGTACGTGCGTTGAATACAAATGGTTTCCTTGCGTCACTTGAACGTTAAGTTGGCTCGCCGCTATATTAAGTAAACCCAATGAACAAAAACATTACCATTCAGTTTCCACGTTTTATTGAAGAACTGTCGCGGGATCTCACGATCAAACGTGATGTCAAGTAATGGTGGAGCCTCATCTCACACTTGACATCGTACCCTCCAGTTCCTAGATTTTTCAGTATCGTGAGAGAAAAACGGCCAAGGCTAATCGAGCCACCCGCATCGCCACCGGGACCACGTCGCCGTGTTCCAGTCGCACGCGAGCGCCGGACTGTTCCCCAGCCACATTGTTACTTATCATTAGGTGAAACGGCGGACAAGCGTAAGCCTATTGTATTTAAAATTACTACCAACTAACAGGTAATCTACTACTCTACCATTAAACATTTCTATAAGTTTTCCACTTACGATTTAAATGTAAAAATGATATTAACTAACAAAAAATACGGTAGCGCTGACGAGTATCCCATTGACAATAATGTGTGGAGATGATACGCGCTGACAGAGCGATTGAAAGTACAAAGCAAGTTACTAAGTACAACAGCATTACGAAAATCCAGAGAGATCCAGTTAATGGATACAATCGTATAATCTATATTAGATTTGGCATCCCAGGTCTAGGCATCACGAAGATCCAGATTGATCCAGTAAATGGATACGATTGTATACTTTATAATGAATTGTTGACCCAAGTCAATGCACATAAAAATGTACGAACGTTGAATGTGTTTGCGTTACGGCTGACGATAGCGCGATCTATTATTTGCGGTGGCGCCATCTGTTGAGTTCTTTGAAAATTTCTGCAGTCTTTACGAAGTATAATAGCCTGCCGAGTTTCTTGCGACTATTCTTCAAGTCGAAGGCATTCCTTTTGGGAATGGGTGGTAGGTTTTGACTGTCAATAAGTAAACGAATGTTCTCATGTTGAATGATAATTTGACTTTTACTTTGTAATTGTAAGCGTACGTAATGTTTCTGTGCGCGACGACAGCAACGCTGTACGCCGTCTTAACCGGCTCTTGCTACGACGTAGACGCGAAGCAGCCACATCGTCGTCATGTCGTAGTTGCTATGTAGATGCGGCGTAACTGAGACGTAGCCGTGACGTAACCGCATAGTAGACGCTATGTAAAAGCGACGTAGCTACATCTTAGAGGCAACGTAGCCACGACGTTATAACGTTGTAACTTCTAGATAGAATTGACATAGATTGGACATAGCTGCGACGCGCCTTGCGTAGTCGCTGCGAGGCCACGACATAGCCACAATGTAGCCGCTATGTAGACGCGAAGTAGCCACAATGTAGCCGCTATGTACATGCGAAGTGGCCACAATGTAGCCACTATATAGACACGAAGTAGCCACAATGTAGCCGCCGTGTAGACGTGACATAGCGGATTTTTAGCACCAATAATATGAAACCGGCGCGACCCCGCGCGGGAACAATCGTATTATCTCCCCTCCCGCTTTGTGAATCCTTTCTTTCTCCAGTCGCAGGAAATGATTCGTATTGTTCGCAAGTTAACGGTCTCGAAGTGAAACATCGATCGGCGATTGAAAGAGGAAAATATGTAAAGAAAAATTACATGGGCACGAAACATTTGCAGACAAAATAAACGAAAAGAAGTAATCTTGGGACATGATCTCAGCCACATCTTACTTAAGTTTAATATGAAAGCATTTAAAAAATTTTACAGGTACGAGTTGGTTAGGGAGCACAATATAGACACGCTTTACTTCAAACAATTTCCAAGAAATTGTCCTTCCTTTTCCGTTCTTACATTTCTATATCCTGAATTACGCGAGCGGCGGTCGTCCTGTCTCTGTTTTCTGCAAATTGCAATATGAATTTCATCCGCCGTGCGTGGACAGTCGCTCGAAGCGGAGCACTTTTCTCATTTTATAGTACCAATGGCTACTCGGAAGTCAATACCATTAAGAATGAGAAGTTTGTATGATAATTGAAAACAACTCCGTACAGCTTCTGTAATAGACTGCAAGGGAATGTACTTCGGTGAAGTAAACATCTTCAGGAAACCGACCTGTTTCAACACAGTTTACGTGGACGTGTGACATCCGCTAAACCGCCCTTGGCGAGCGCGGTGGATAAGCAGCCTTCCCAGTAACGAGAACCTTAAGTAAGTGTGTTTTTCTAGTCAATTAGTTTTACGATAGAGATTTCTTAAAAATATTTTTATTGAGACTTCATAGAAAACTTGTAACTTAAATAAGCTGGGCGTTTGACTTCACAGTTAATTAGTAAGTGTGTACAAAGACTTCAATGCGCCGGAGCACCCGAGTGCTCTCACTTCATTTATTGTTCAGTAAGTAATAGAACAAAACTGATTAGTAAGTAACTTAATTCTCTGTACACGTAGAAATCGGCTCGATACAGGTGTTTGGTAAAGGACGACTGACGACTGACGACTGATGAAGTACTGGTTCCGGGTAAAGTGCAGCGGCATGCCAAGCGACCGCCGGCAGCGCACTGCGCCCGCTGACGCTGCACCACACTGCGCGGTACTCACTTGTAAAAACAAAGTTCAATAAAAGTTAATTGAAACAGCCGAGTGTTGTGTTTCAGCTGGGTGAGTGCGTGCTGGCCGCGCTCCTGCATAACGCGTGCAGCGCGCAGGCTGCTAGGGGATGGGGGTGGATCCACTTAATCACCGTTACAGATTTGCTGTGAGGCGATTGGAACAGCTGGCTGAATAAAATTATAAATTATAGCTCAACTCACGTTTCCCATTGCAAGCGCTCCGACAGGAAGAAAAAACTAAAATGCGAACCTGCAATGTCTCTTTTCTTAAAATGGCAGTCTTCAAAGGCATACTTCAAAAGGAGACTTTAAAGGGGAGTCTCTTATAGATTATTTGTTTATAAAAATCTTCTTTCTGTGTGCCTCATCTTCTGGTAGTAAGGCCACTCGCGGAGACAAACGGATGTTAACGATTCCTTACCTTGTTGCGCTACGTGTCAATAGTTATTAAATTTAATTAAACTTCCGATCGCGTCTTAAGTTTAGATGCACCGCTACCTTTATATATTATTTTATTGTCCAACTTCAGTACAGTATGGATAGTTACATGTAAAGGAGCCCAAGGTTAAAGCCTTCAACTCACTTGTTTTTAAATTTAGCAACACGACGACCGGCACGTTCCGCTGATGGTAAACAATACGCCCGCCCATAACAATGTGACACTAGTTGTGATGGTATACACAGCGTCACATTGCGCTTGTCGTCTGATACATAAGATATTGAGTCTCATTATCCCAGTAATTAAACTAGCTACATTCCATTCTTTTCTACTGCTAGCGAATCTACTCCAAATATTGCCAAGAAGGCATGTTGAATCCATCTATGCATTCATGCATCCATCCATCCATCCATCCATGTAATCATTCATCAATCCGTGTATCCAATCGTTCCTCGGCCGCACAATGCGTTTGTTTGACACTCTTAGGCTTAGGAGGAGCATAATAAAAATCATAGTAAATTCCCTGCGTAGTGATTATGTATGGAATCCGGTTAATCAAAGCGAAAGTGATTTGAAGAAGCCGTCGCTATTACCTCACCGCATTCCGGATGTATACCGGCTCCGATCTCCGGACGACTCGGCCTAATGTGACTCGGCTTCATTTCATTATCGTTTATTGCTTCCTCCGCTTTGCGGCGGGCGGCGGGCGGCGGAAGTTGATGCGATCACCGACCGAACGTCTGAATAAATTACCTTTGCGATCGGAGATCAAACTTGAGATCTTCTTTTACGCGGGGAAAAAAAACCACAATACTTTGCACGCAGATGTTACGTTGTGTCTACTTGCAGCCAGTGCGTTACTGCAGCGACTCGGCTCTCATCGGGCGGTGTTTATGGATTATTATTTTTTATTGACGAACGGAACATTCACCTGATGCTAAGTGATACGCCTGCCCGTAACAACGTTACCCCAGTCAGGATATGCATTGCGCTCGTCGCCTGAGACAGATGTTGAGTCTCGTCACTCCAATAATTATACCAGTTACAGCGCCGTTTAAACCGGAACTTAGTAATGTTTGCAAACTGCTGCCAGTCGGCTGCAATAGGCGATGCAGTGGTACCTAGAAGGTCTGCAGCAACCGACATACTAGCAGTGAACTACTTACTACTACTTTATTAAAAAAATATTACAAGAACTTCCCCCCGTGCGTTGCGACCACGTTCGCAGTGAAAAGATAAAGGAACTTCTTCATAAATTAGGATCGATTTCATTTTGTACTGTTTTAACTTTCAGGACTTGTTTGGAACAACCGTTAAATGGCAGGAGTACGCAGCGTTGCACCAACAGTACAGCTAACTGCTGCCACCCCGCCCCACCACCGCCCTGTGCCGCGGCTCGCACCCCCACAGCACATTACGCCATCACGACGCTTTTAATGTAATTCCATGTCCGCGTATGTACTTGTTTACTTTCCCTAAATACAGTAAATAAATTGGTAAGTTTGACAAATGTCCGCGCCCTGGTCAAACTTCTCCGACGCAGACAGGACACATGTCACGTGGCCGCATGACAGTGTAGTGTTCGGTGAGTCGAGGAGCGAACAAATGAAGTTGCAGGCCCGGGACAGGTCGGCGGTGGGGGTGTGTTGTGAGGGTTCATGGGGACATGTTCGAGGAGGGCGCACCACCAGGCCAGCCGAGAATTTATTGTGATGCGCCGGAATTAGAATCTGACGAGGGAAAGGAGAAGCCGCCGCTCCGCTTGACTTCCGGATGCGGCCCATTAGATGCGTTACTCGCGCGGTGAGAACTTCCGCTCTTATCACAATATTCAGAGTAAATGACGTTTCTTTTTGTTCACTTAATTTAAGTGCGTCCTGTCAAGGATAATTACAATTTATTAAAAATTAAATCAAAATATTTGTTATTGTAAACGCCCCCTGGGTTGGCTGGTTGTCTAAAGAACGGGTGTTCAGCCTCGGCCGGGGTCCTGCAGAAGAAACTATGACGTTGTGATACTGGATGTTAAATATTCAGCTTCTCCTGCTTCTTGGAGCTACAAACATCGCTGTGTCCGGAAGGACAAATTTTTTTATTTGCCTCGAACTTACTGAAATTAAGCAGAGATTGTACTCTGCAGATGAATGAGAATAAGTATTATCGTTTCGTAAATAGATTTCTAGCACCATATGCTGACAGTCCTCGAAGGTTAGCATATAATTGAATGTTTTTCAATCATCTAGCCCCGAGACAGCGAACAAATGTTTTCAATAGCCGCGCTGGCACTCACCGCTGCGCAGGTTGGAGCTGGTGGGACGACGGGGAGTTCCATTTAAAAGAGTAAAGCTACAACCACAGTTACGCAATAAGCATTTCGTTGGCCAGCGGACATTACATTTCGTACACCGCTCGCAACAAGTGCCGCCGACTCGCTCACGAAAATATACTGCAGTACAGTATTTACTTAACGGACATTACATTGTCAGATATGTAAGTATAAGTGAACACGTTCCCGGCCGGCGCGTGCCGCTGCACCGCGCTGCATCGCACTGCACCGCACTGCCCCAACCTACTCACTACTGTACTTTGAATGAGCAAGTACTTCGCGTCACTTGCACACCTATTGGACGCGATCGTAGCGAACACCTTGTTTAGTCGATTGGTCTTCACTCGTTCTAAACACCTGGTTATCTCCCATTCTGTTCTCTTACACCTTTTGCGAGCGGACGTCCGGTGTGTGAGCGTGTACAGGGGACGCGCGGCAGCGGGGGCGCGGCCACGGCTCCCACTGAACGAACATTTTTTATATTTTTTAATTCGTGCTTTTTTTTATCCGTCGCCGCAAACATGTTCAAATGTATGTGACAAGAACCTTGCCGATAACCATTCTCTTCGACCGCCTCCGACTTCATTACTCCACCACCCCATTGAAACATATCCTGGAGTGCGGTCTGGTATGATACGGCGCGATACGGAGCGCCGCCACGCGGAAGCTTTTTAAATTTTTAACATTTATAAATTAAGATTTTCTTCAGTGTAAGTTAGGGAATCTGTAATCTACCGAACTAAGTAAAGTCCGGAATAAATCCAGTTCAAAATGTGCGGAAACGGATGAAGTTTTATCCAACGGAGGCGTTCCCCTGCGGAGACTCCATTTCATTTCGTTACGAACAACGGAACACTACATTGAAGTTGGACGTGCGCTGTTTGACAAGCCACTTCCGGTCCCGTGCCGCTGATCGAACACCATTAGCTGAGCGTGTAACAACTGCTAAATTAAATTTTAAACCGGAACTAATCAATATCAAATAACGGGGCAAGGGCGCAACCACCAACCACCTGCAATTTGTTCTGCTGCGAACATCTTGTTCAACACGCAGCGGAACCGGGACCCGGCCACCGCACCAGTACCCGCACCCGCACCTGTACCGGAATCTGCACCGGAACCTGCACCGGATGAGGCCTCTGCAGGCACACAAAAGCTCCGCCCTCGTACTTTCATTTGTAAGTTGAAACATCGCTATTTTGTTAATTGAAAAAACTGGAGAGCCTCTGTTCTCTTTTAATGTTTTAATGAGGCGCGGCCGGGGCCGGGGTCGGAGCCGGGGCCGGAGCCGAGCCGGGCCGGGCCGGGGCCGGACCGGGATTACAATAAACGCGAAGCGGAAGTGGCCGCCGCTCTTCAGCGAATCGGTGATTGCGTTTAAACATTTCAACCAATTAATTTAAAACGATTTGATTCTTGTCCGTTGCTTTTTATTTAATTCGTTTGGACCCCAGGGGTGGGGGCTCCGGACGAATTGGAGCGACCCCTGACGAGGTCAATGACAGTAATAATATTTAATACTCCTTTAACCGATCGAAGTAAATCTCATTTAATTATACTTTAAAAAGATTTTTTTATTTAGCTAAATTTTGTATTGTGCTAGACGGCTGAAATATGCGAGAAAAGAGCTCATCGGCTCCCTCCTCTCCTCTCGACCTTCAGTTACCGAGCGGTTCTACAGAGCTGGAGCAACAGGCATCAAGCGGGGAGAACTGTCAGTAACGCTTTCGCCGAATATTAATTAGTTAGGAAGATTTGCTCTCATGTTAAATTTTTAATTTGGGAAAATTCATAACATGATTCCTTCTGACACTTTACATGAGCACTGCAAGTGCTGCGAGTGCTGCGATAGATTTCTGATAAATTAGAACGATGACGCTTCTGGCGGAGCGCCTGCGCTGCGTTGTAACCCTCGTAAACTCTTCAGCAATGGGGGCCTACTATCGACGGACTCATTCTCTCAACGAAGTAGCACTGTGTATACGATGGAGTCTAGCCTGGCGCGGTGCAGGTGGAGTGCAGAACAGCTCCGGCCAGCGGCGGCGGCGTTGCCGGGGTTGTCCTGGGGAGAGAGTGCGCTGCAAAGCGGCACATCCGCGTTACGCGAGATTTCATCTCGCATTGAGTTCGTAGCGCGCAGTGCACACGTCCGGCCGCCGCCGCCCTTGCTCGGCGCGGACGGGTCGGCTGCACCGTGCCGTGTTTGCGGAGCGATGTGTACAATGTACACAATGTTTACTTATCTTATTATGGCTAATTAACGTGTTACTGTCATGCGGTAATTAGTTATAATTAGCGGTCGTCGCTCATTAGGCGCGCGCGCGCGGTTCACACGTTAACTGTAGTATATGTTGTGCGGTTATCGATAGTGTTACCAATGCCTAGTTATAGTAATTTTTTTTATTAACGAACACTTTTTGACTTGATTACTTGTTACTGTGGGGATCAGCTCGGTCAATCGACCAATTAGAACGCGTCCTACAAAAAAGTTTTTTTCTTGTGAAACAAGCGAGTGTTATTTTATGCGATAAAGAACAAGAATAAAACAAGAAAACCGACAGCAGCGAATCAAGCACTGGCTCGCCGGACTACTGGAGCGGCTCGCGGTCATGCCAGCTCCTCTCGAACAATCTGCTGAACATTTAACTTGAAATCCAATTAAATAAGCTTAGCAGAGAACAATGCACGCATTGTGGTGCGCGGTGGGGAGCGGGGTTGCGGTGGCGGTGGCGGTGGCGGGAGTGGTGGCGGTGGGGAGCAGGGTTTAATTAGCTGCTGCACAGCTCCATTCTTATTTGTTTAAATCAATACACCGAAGTCAATGATCTTTTAAAATGCATTTGCATTAATTTAACTGATTTAATTATAATCGTTGCAGCTGAGACGTTAGCTTAATAATTGATTGGAAACGCTCATGCTAAGCTATTATTGATTTGTTAAACTAATTAGTGATATAGTTACATCGACAGCTTTGTCGCCGCTTTTTGTTCAAAGACCGTTGAACGATGACGAATAAACAATTTAGTCCGACAACAATCTAGTGTTGTCGGTTGTTGCGTCAATGGTAGCGTGTTCGCGACCGGATGCGCGCGGCCCCGGATAACCGGTAACGGGCGACGCGAGCTGTCTTGCTACTAAACATTTCACAATTACACTAAACTCTGTAAAAAGCATTTATTGTGTACGTTGCTGCTACTCGTACATATACATGTCAACGCCAAACACACGGTAGAAACGGCCACTAATTAAAATATACCTTGATTAACTTCCGTTCGCTAAGTATTAACGCTTTCCAAGCTTACGTGTCTATAACTCTTGGCTCTGTGGCCTCGGCTCATTAACAATATTACTAAAGTAACCCCCGTCAGTCATAAGAGATAAATTTAAGTCTGAGAGAACGGCAGACAAGGGGTGGTTTCTTGCTGGGTATGAGGTTTATTGAGTACATAAAATATATCTACATAAACCTACCACAGAGTAAGTATAAAAACATGAATCCTCAAAAGGCACATCTTCCGAGTATTATATCAGATATCAAAAGTGTAACTGAGAACATAATGCTGCGCACGAGGCAGAAGTCACGGCCACATAGCACTGCACTGCTACCACTTACCCGCCCCTAATCTGCCACCCCTCTATCACTTGGCCACATCGCTATTTTAACCTTGTCACGGCCAGTAGAGTAATTGTGTAACTTATTTTTTTATGATTCCAAAGACTTGTTGGGGGAATGTTACATTGATCACACACAAAGGTGCACGCGGGGCCAGCGCCGTCCTGGGTCTCCCCAGACGCGCCCAGGCTACCTGACTTAAGGTTTATATAAAAACTAATAATTTTTTCGTAAAATACAATTTTATGACGATTTTCGTATGAAAACATAAATTTCGCACTCAATAGTGTTTTTTTTATAAATTATGTTTGTTTCATTAAACATTGAAGGTTTCACTAGCAGCACTAGCAGCACTAGCAGCAGTAGCAGCACTTGAATGGTATCGGCGCCATGGACGAGGCGCTGCCTCGCCCGCCTTGAGAAAGAGGGGCGAATATCAAAAGTGTAGCAATTATTCTTTTGAAGTAAACAATGAATAGGTAGGGGGGAGGGCAAGGGAGAGAATAAATTCACTTTTGAATAACTCGCAGTGGATTTTTAAATGAAAAAAGGAGTTCTTGGACAGTTTGACTTCCGTAGCTCGTTAAAATGCATTTGTCTATAAAGCTTTTGTTTGACTTTCTAAATGCAGCGACAGAGCGGCGCGGATTGCATCGCAAATATGAATAAATTGTTTTAAACGTCGTCGCACCAATCAAACCAAACACTCGTCAAAGTATAATAACGTAGACTTTTGGCATAGCTTAGAACTCATCCATTGAGCTGCGGCACAGTCCCGTTGTCCTAGGATGAGGTTCGCCCCGCGCCTCTCAAACGGAAACAACAATGACTGGACACTTGTCTCTAGCGGAAGCTCGTCGGGTCGCTTCGTCACAAAAATATTCAAATTGCAAGTGTGTAAAAAACAGCAGTACTGTGATTTAATCTATCAATCCATAGGCCTTGGCCTCACGTTCACGTCATTATATTCATCCTGATCTCATACGGTCGAGCGGGGTGCACGGTGCACTAGTTGCCCAGCAGTTGCTTTAGTTAATTGCGACAGGATGCACTTGTCACACACGGACGGCGCCGATTACGAATGTTGTGTTATAGTTGCGTTCTCGTAAAAAATAAGATATCCGCCTGTGTAAAGCGGCGCCAACCCGCGCGTCCGCTTGACAGCGCGGGGCGGCGCACCCTCAACCCTTTTATATTACATCACGCATTAGTTGAAGTCGTGTGCAAGTTACGTATATATAGTATGTTGCATCACAACTGGGTACGTGACAGAAGTAAGGAAGCGTTAGTGCTTCGCAGCAAGCAAGTCAAATCGGACAGTGATGTAGCTCTTACATTTTTCAACTTTCAGTATATTTCTTATTTTTTATAATTTCATTCTGTTGGCACTGATGGTAGGTCTCGGTTGTTACAGACCGTCTAGGTATGTAACACCGCAGCTCCCGATACAGCGGACAAACAGTACTGTGCAAACATTACTGGGTTCCGGTGTCAATGGAGTTGTAATAATGTGTAACAAAACAAGACTTAACGCCTTATGCTTCACGGCGACGAGCACAAGGTGGTACTGTGTACGTCATCCGAACTAGGGCCAAATTGATTCATGATGCAATTTATGGGCGGGCGTATCTTTTGCTACCACTTGTCTCCTCGTTTCATTGAATAAAATTCAAATAAATTGTTTACCCGATGCATTACGCGGAGCCCGGCAGCTTGGCAGCCTGGCAGCCTGTCCGCAGGCAGGCAGGTCCCGCTGCCGCCGACTAGCGCTGGTGCAAGGCGCACGCGCAACTACGGAGTGTTACGTTACAAATAATTGTGAACGTCGTTTAGTTATTATAACGTATTTAAACTGATACTCGTTCACGGTGAATGTTTGAACCGTGACAGTTGTCTAAAGTGAGTGAGTGTGAGTGTACCGGCAGGAGCTCGCCGCCCCGCCGCCCCGCAACAACTTCAACTACACCTTACTCCACATAAATTATAACCAAGCACCAGCGCTGAAGGTACGGGCGATACATCAATACGGGGCGCGCCCGCAACTTATGCAATATGTACTTCAGGCCCGGAGCTTGCCAAAACGCTGGGAGCCGGGCAAAGTTGATGAATGTGCGTGAAAACAAGCCGCGATGTAATATACAAGTTCTCTGGGCTGAGCTGGGGCTGAAGCGATGCCATAGATTAAACCTGATCGCGCAAACGGATTAAGAGGATGGATAACACGCAGGAGATATGAGAGCACAACGCGAATGCGGCAAAGACGCATGCGTCAGGCTGCACATACTGCTTTAAACAAATAATAAAAAATATATAATAAAGTGTTCGACTTTATCTTTCAGCGAATACTGTAAGGGCCCGTAACTTCACTGCCTTCGATCAGGACTGCAGCATGAGCGCGGGTGGCGGTGGCGCCGAGGCCCGGGCGCCGCTGCAGGCCACCCCCGCCGGGGTCGCCGTGCATTATGTCCCTGTGTTCCGATTTGTGCGAATAAACTCTTTCCCTGTGTCTAAAGAACAAAAAAATTGTTCGCTATGCGGTTAAATAATACATGTGGCGGTCGTTATTTCTTTCCTCTACTTGATTAAATCGCTCGCAGCCCCGGGGGTTGCAAAGTTTGCGTCTCCCTTTCCACCCCTGAGTCGGCTTACGTAGTGGAAGCAATGCCAACATGAATTATTTAGTTTTTCGGCTCGCTTGATTATGTGAGCAACAATAGTATTTCGACAAGTCGTGGCTTTGTGGCCACCACTGCGCTCCCCCAGGCTCAGGCAATGCCCTGACTTCTACCTACGCGACCTGGAGACACTATGCAAAGCTTACTGTGCTCCTGTGCGAGTAGGAGTTAGTGTAATTACTGAGCTGATGGACTTGGCATTAAGATAAATAATTAAATTTTTTACATTAGTATATAATGAATAATACTACTTGATAATACTTCGTAAATAATTTTTTTTCTTCTTTTATTTTGGGCTTTTAACCTCTGTCAGCCCTATTCTTAAATTTAAAAAAAATATATTATTATAATTTTCCTTTTATACCCTAAACAGTAAAATAACATATCGCCTTACTTTCCGGTTACCTTCAGCACGATTTCGTGTAACGGGTTTAACTTGCCGACATTGCACCAGCACTGAAGATGTTCACACAGCGCATCTTGCGCGTGTCTTTAAACATGCAATGCCTTGATACCTCAATAATTTCTCCTGATCACACCCTCGCTGTGTAACATGTCAAACGTATAGATTAGGTAAGCGAGTGGGAAACTGCGAATTCACGGTTCATTATATGTGAGAGGGCGGGGGCCCGCATCGTGCACCGTGAGCAAGTGTGGGAACTGCTTCCGAAGGCGGCGACCGGCGGGAGATCTCTTTTATCTGATCAATTCGTCGGAGACGCGCCGTGCTGCTGACTCAGTGAACATCCAGCAATATCACAAGAACGACATCAAGAATTTAAATGATTGTGTATATATACTCGAGAGCAATGATGCGGTTCATCTAAAGAAACCTATAAATCTTGGAAACTAAGAGTGCTAGCTTAGTAAAACAAACGGCGTTTACTAGACCACAGAATACCCCTTAAATGAAACTAATTAAATTTACAAGTCACTACATTTTATTTATTAAAAATTACATAAAGAAAAAATACTGCTGATCTCGCCTTAAAACAAAAATAGGAAACGTGACATTTTTGTATAACAATGATTTTCTCGCATTTGAATATTTTGTATTGCTTGCTCGTGCTTCCGCTTCCATTACTGCGTTTACGCGCTTTGGTGTATGGCATGCTGTACACCAAGTTTCTTATACGATTATGGTAAATATTCTCCCATTCCTCTGTGAGAACAATTTTGAGCTCACTGAGCGTGATTGGGAGAGGGAGAGGGTTTCGTTGTTTTACGCATCTGCCATCGCATGGCTCGTCCCATGCCCGTGCATTCTTGCTCGGGTTGATATCCGGGCTGCGGCTGCGGCTGCGTGCTGGCTACTCCGTACGAGTAATGTTCATCTTTTGTAGTCTCTGGTAGTCATTCACAATGAAACCTGTCGGTTGTGAGGTCGGGCATTGTCATACATAAAAATAACGTCCTCACCCAAATTGACCATAAATGGCCCAACGTGTTCCTTAAGGATTTCCTTCACATATCTTAGCTAGTTAAAGAGCTGTTTTCTGTGAACACCAGTTCTGTGTGACTCTCAGATGAAATTCCAGTCACACAAGTACAGACCCACCACCGTAGGCTACTTTTTTTCTATGCATGCTTGATTAAATCTTTCCTCTGGTCTTCTATACACTCGCTCTTCCGTTGTACTTGTAGAGCATACCATTCGATTCGTTGAAGAACATAACTTTCGACCAATCTTCAGTAGTCCGATTTAAATGGTTCTGGGCATATCTCAGTCCTGAAATACGATCACCACGCCTTAGTTTAGGGTCAATTGCAGGTCTAAGTGGTTTTAAGTTAGGTTCAGCAAGTCGTCGTCTTAAAGCCTATGCGCTTGGGTTACTTCCGCCGAGGCGCCGAAACTAATTTGTGAGTTCAGTTCCTGTGAGAAAGCGATAACGAAACATGGTGTTCACCAAGTATCGATCTTCTCGTGCTGTAACACACCTAGTTCCGCCTGTTCCTGGTCTACGTAGGTTAGAGCCAGTTTCCTTGTAACATCGAAGAACTCTTTGTACCATTGACAACGACACATCAACTGTCCTGGCTGTTTCGCGCTGACTCCGGCCAGTTTCTAGAATTGTAAGTATTCTGGTGCATTCTTCAGTTGTAAGCGACATGATTACAGGTTGAATAACAAATACTGAACACTATCGATACGGTTTATATACAACCACTTAAATGACAGATTAGAAACAAAAGCAAAATCAAATGCAGTAATTTCCTATTCCCATCTACGAAAGGCTCCCTTAATTAAATTTGTTTTTTTTTATGACATAACCTAGCAGTAACTAAGAAGTTTTAATAACTTAATTTAAGAAGTATTTAATTGTCTACTAAACACAATTTATTTCATTAAGCTAGTATTCTTAGTTTCCGAGATTTATAGGTATTTTAAGTGACCCAGATTCATTGCTCTCGAGTGTATAACCGATGTTAAAAAATTTAGAGAAAAGTTCGATATCATTTCACACGTTACTGGTGTGCACGCGCGCACGCAGCCAGGAGAACAGAGATTCACCTGCAGATGTTCGCGAGCAAGAATTTGGATGATTCCAGATACAAAGAGACTTGTGGGGGGAGCGGTGCGGCGCGGACTCCGCTCCTGGTGCTGATGTGCTACTTAGCGCTTGTATGATGCACCGCAGCGCCTGTTGCGGCAGACAAACAGTAGTGTGCCAACATTATTGAGTTCTGGTTTGAATGGCGTTGTAGCTGTTGAAATTAATGGGGTAACGAGACTTAACATGTCTGTTTCAGGTGACGAGCGCAATGTAGTGCAGTGTATATAATCCTAACTAGCTCCACGTTGTACCACTTATCATTAGGTGAACAGCCCGTTCGTCTCGTAGTTTATTTGAATACTAAAATGGCTGTGCGGGTCCCGCACCAGTTCCGGCGCACCTTGAAAGTTTATAAAAACATCAGCAACAATTGTCAACGTGCGGGCCGGGCGAGTCCAAACCACACCTCGTCGTTTCACCATTCGGACAGTAGCTTCAACCGTCTCCCCACGTGAAGGAGGACCTTAATTTGTGCTTATCATGGAAGCTGGCCGCACCATCCTGCGTAGCACGTCTGACCAGATCGAATGTTCGTGTTAAGATTTCTTCACTAAAATGTCACACGGACAGGTTATAAGAACTAACCCATTCGTAGGGTTGGCAGGCTGGTGTGCGGGGCGGGCGGGGCGGGGCTTATGCTAACAAAAACTGTCGACGCCGAGGGTGCGTTTATTGCCGCCCAGTCGCATCCCTAAAACGTATAGCATGTTCATAATCACACCGCAAGAGGGTTTCGAAGGTATTTCGCTTGTTGCTAAGCGACCATTAAAACTTTCCTCCTGTGGTTAGTAACTAGTTGCTCCCCCTCGAACGATACGCACGGGATATACGCAGAACTTCATGTTGCCGTCGTGTATTGGAACATCCTCGGACCAATAATTACAGCTACAACCGCTTCGGAACCACACACTAAGGTTCGAGGGGTGATGTTATGAAGTCACCGGTCGCTGGCACTGCGAAGGGTGGTTGCGCTGAGGAAATAAGTATAAATGATTCTTATAATTGTTGTTTCACAAATCAATCTCTCAAAAATTTTAAAATACTTAAGACTAAATAGTTATCTAGAAATACTGAGTCAACCTTTAGAATCTACATTAAATATAACAAACATTCCTTCTAATATCGATGTGATTTGTAAAACACACTTCCGGTTTTGATATACTAAGCGCTGTAAGCCATAGGACTAACACGGTTTACTTGCATTGTTTGTTTGTTTGTTTGTTTGTTTGTCAGCTGGGTTTTGTTGGACATCATATCCACTGTTTCTATAACATGACGTCATTGTCATCATCACAAATTCCATAACACATGCCGTCATTGCGCACGTTATAGCGAAGTATGCATTTGGAAAGTGTTTGGTGCAATATTAGCGTGCAGCGTGGTTGTGTACACAGCCTGCTTCCTGTTGGCACACTTGCCAAGTAAATGAATGGATATAATATGGAGTTTTGTGAACGTCCATGCGTCACGTTGTTATGCGCAGTGTGTATACAGCCTAATGGCGACAGCTCGCAGTGCCTGCTGGCGGCGCTGGCGCTCCGGTACATGCTCCAGTGCACGTTCAGGGGTATCGCAAAGCTGCCGTAACAAAAATCTACTAGAAATAAATGCTTTAAGTTATACTTCATGTACATGTGTAGCCTAAGCTGCAGTGGTGTGGTCTGCGACGACACGGCGCACCAGCTTCTGCCTCTGCTCCTGCAGACACTCGTCGAGATGGTGACTATCGACCGATAGGAACACGCGGGCGTGCTGATCCTCATCAAGTTACGACTTGTTTACTGAAGCCGATTGACATAACTGGTGCCCTGCGAAGGGGCCGAGCTTTTGGCGCTAACAAGAAGCTGGAGCGGGTCGAGGGTGAGGGTGAGGAGAGGGTGCGCGGCGGAGTGCGGTGACGTCACCGGCCGCCCCGCCGTGCCCCGCCGCGCCCCCGCGGGGAATCTTGTTACGTTAAGTTAGCCGGAGTTGCTGTAAATAATACTATTTGCCAAGCATTTATCCGCAAAATATATTGTTCTCTGTCACATTGAGCGAGCCCCGTGTGCGTGTGCGTGTGCGTGTGCGTGTGCGTGTGTGTGTGCGTGCACGGTTACGCAACACCACTCCATTCGGACTTCTGCGATGATATCATGCGCCGAGGCTTCCACATCCACATCGAGGATGAAATAGGGAAATGTTTTTGGTATAAATAAAAGAATCTGTAACGCGTATCTCTTCTTTACATTACATTACGTTACATTACATTACAATTGTACTAAAAAAATCAAAAGAATATTTTAAAAAAATTATGATACCGTTTATTTAAATAAGTACATTAAGGTTTAGTTTCTAATAGTCTAAATATCGGTCGGTTAACGAAAAGTTTGATATTTTTATACTTAATGTAATAACATTGTAAGTTAAAGTATAACAGGTCACTTAGAGATTCCGATTACTTTTCACCACCAGGGTATCCTTGGGCCCGCGTCGCGAAGAGACCAAAGGAATTCAAACGAAGGGCGGGCGGCGGTTTCTAAATATTTAGAGGATACGGCATTTTTGTGGATTTCCCAGGATACCACAAATATTGAGCTCACGGCTAAGCAACAACGAATTTCAACCAGTTAAATATAATTGAAAGGGGGTGAGTTATCGGCCGCAGTTAATTATGAACCGCCGAGAGCGCGGCCGCCTTATTAATTGAATTGTAGCTCGTTAACTGTTCAAAACTTGTTCGCGGGGGTACTTTAAGTTGGCGGTGTATTTGCGATGTAATTTTGCGGCTGAAAGCATCTGAATTATGTTATGAAACGGAACGGAAGTGAGAGTGGACTCGCCGACGCGCCCCACGGTCATTTGCTATTAATGAACTCCGCTTTCTGAATCAAATGGTTGCGCTGGAAATCAGTTTTGTAGATGTATGCCCACGCATGCCCACATGTGGACTGAGCGAAGTCCATGTTTGTCCAGTTACATTCTGTGTAAGTTATTTTATATGTATTAAAAAAAAAGAAAACAGGTTATAGACAAATTAAATATTTCTTTCTTTCAGTTAATTACTCTCCACATCAGAAATATGCATAGCTGTAAGTTATTAAGTTTACAATTAATCGGTTATAAATTAATTTTGGACGGTTCTTCCCCTTCTTTTAGTGAGAACTTGTTAAGCTGCGGTGAAGCATTACAATTGTTCTGAACTAACTATTCCGATAAAAATACCCTCTGGTGAAATTATCACGGAGAGACAAAGTCGGCCCGTGTCGGCCCGTATCGGCCACGTTGTTACGGGCACAACAACCATGTTGTCAGGGGCGTGCTGCCCCGGCCGGCGCCACGTTGTCACGGGCACAATGTGATGCCATGTTCAACACCGTGTTGCGCTCGTCGCTTTGAGGCATAAGATGTTCAGACTCGTTACTCCAGTAATTATACTAGGTACAGCGCGTTTCAAGTAGAACGCAGTAATGTTTGCTCACTATCAGCTCATTGTCGGCTGCAATGCACGCTGCGGTACCACCACTAATTTTTCTTAATTTTCATGGCATGTCATTGACAAAAAAAAGGAGACCCTATCATTAAAATGGAAGATCTTGTAATGTTAAAACTTATTCTTTTTTGGTTCACTGTTTAATTGTAAAGTATTAACTAATGCACCGATCGTAATTAATATTCGGAAATGTGTTTTAAACGGAGGGATGACTTATATATCAAAATCAAACGGATTGATTTGTAAATATTGTTTACATTGATTATGTTATCGTAGCTCACTTCCCACACTGCTTCGTTATCGGCGCCATCTTTACATTTACCATATCTTAAAATGGAACAGCATCAACTCCAGGAAAAGAAGTAATTGTTCTTGTGACACTGAGTAGCGCACTGTGCCGGGCGCGGGTAGTGCGGCTGAGACATCCGGTTAGACAGGGTAGCGCCCTCGACAATAAATAATGAGGACAAGTTCATCAACTTTAACATCACCGTATTCACAAAAGGTCACATTGCCTTTCTTCCTAAATAAAACTGTTAGACAACTTCCCACCCCTGCCATGACCCCTCCAACCATCCGGTTATATGGGCCAAATCGTTGGGGGCCACGATCCCTACAAGTTGTTTTTTACTCTCTTTACCGGTTGTCCCTTGTGTCCTTTCTCGTTCCTGGGGCGCGCAAAGGTCACGAACACATCTTCCTCGACGCTCCACTGTCGCAGTACCATTCTTTGGTTGCGTAGATTTGTGACTGGTCTGGTCTCGCTCAATCCACTCCGGATCTCATAGCATCGGTGCGCGAAATCTCTGCCGTCTGAAGTTCACCCGCGAACTCTCCAAGTCCGGGTAGTAAACATGACCTGTGCTCCTTTGCTGCATCCCGGCCACCATCACGCGCCTTGCCTTTTCATATAATGGGCACTCCCACAGTACATGGTGCACGTCCTCCATCTCGGCCGGGGTGCAACAGTACGCGCTATCCTCGCAAAGAGTCACCGCACACAGACGTTTGCGAAAACAACAGTGCCCGGTCAATAGTTTCGAGACTTAATGGTCGGGTTCGATCCAAGTTGCCTTGAGCCACCTCCTCACGTATGGGAAATATCGATATAACTCCCTACCCCTCTCCGACTTCTCCCACCGCTCTTGCCAACTGTCGAGTATCTCCTCCGTCATCCTGGCCTTTGCCATACGTCGCTCCTCTCTAATTGCGGACGCAAGTAGTACCCAATCTCCCCGAGCGAATGACCTCGAAGTCGGCCGGCAACACTCCGGCGACGACATGCTTTGGTCAGAAGGACCAAGGCCGGTCTCTGGGTGCGCAGTGGCGCACTCCGCACCACCTACAGGGACGCTCGCTCATGTCAACATGGCGCAGCATGCGTCACCGTAGCCACAAAGGTACCCTGGTATAGCAAATTGAGCGCCCTGTACCTCACACCCCTCTTGGATGCCGATATCCGGGACACTTTGCCGAAGCACTTTGCCGCTCGATCCCCGATCGACGACGCATGCCGCGCGAACGATAGACTCTGATCCACCACCACCCCCAACAACGTGACTGACGCGACGGTCCTGACTGCTTCGCCACTAAGTCATATAGTAGGTGAGCGCTGAAACTTGCCCTTCACCGTAAGCGTAGCCGATTTCACGGGGGAGAATACCAACCGGTTCCGCTCACCCCAATCGCACATGAGCTTCAGAACAATTGAAGCTGCGACTTCAAAACTGCGAGACAAGTGAGACGTTTCTCAATTGCAACATGAACTTAACACAGGGCGCGGCGGTGGCGGTGGCGGTGGTGGGGTTGTCGGCGCGGCATCGCTCGCCGGAGAAATTAATTTGAAATATTTATAAAAATAGTTGACCATGAGGATGTAGCAGCGCAGCTCCTCCGGCCACCCCCCAGCCAGCGCGTGTGTAATCGAATGCAAATATCAAACAAACAAACGGGTGCCGACGCCGGACAGCACTTTGATTACATAAATATTTGCGCTGGGGTCGCTGCCCGATCGCGGCGTACATTGTCATTAACAACGACATTAAAAAAAATAATAAACAAATATGTACAGCGAGAACAACGCATGAGATGAACACTTTGCAACGTTCACGTCGGCTAGGAACAGATAATCTGATGCGGTACATAACTTGTAGCTTTATTTATTTAGTACGTTAAATAGAAATGTATCAGAGCGGGCTCAGCGGCGGCAGACCAGCTCGGCCAGGACCGCGCAGCCGCCCCGCCACCCCGCCACCGTGCATGCAGCGACACTTGACGTCCTAAGTTAATTGCGCTAAGTAGGTACCGCGCTACGTGCGCGCTCAGTGGTGACAGCTCCAACTACGCGCTGTACGGCTTGAAGAGGCTTCAATTCGATCCATTCTGAATTTCAAAGAAGCGAAACGTCGTGAGACACAGACACATTTCGAAAATGACAGCTTGCAAAGAGTTGACTCTTCCTCTTAAACCCTGTGAATAAAGAAGTCCGCAGCTATGTCGGCTGCTGTTTTATTATGTTATGAGCAAGTATACTGCGCGAGTGTTCTCGGAGATATATATTTTCCTGCGTGCTGGGGTTGGAGTAACGGTGGAGCGGTTTTGCCCCAAAGTACACCAGAGCACACTTTTTATAAATAAATTGGTAAAGTCAAAAAGACGGCCCTTGACCAGATTCGCAGTCGGCAGCGCGAGTTCGGCAGACGAGAGACAATATGTTATAATTTTGATTCAAGTTACGTCAAGTAGGGGCTGGATTTATCACATCGTTTCATTATTTTAATGATGTGAACTGGAGAGAGAATGTGTACATCTCATCCATCGCGCTGTGAATATGGAAATTACTTCTAGTTATTTTTAAAAATGTCAGTATGTCAGTACCATTAAAAATTCTAAAGTTCTTTTTATTACGCTCGGCGTCGTTAGGAGTTGTTGTTGCATCAACAGACGAGATGTTCAGCCGAGGCATTCAGCAGGCAGTGCAGCGGCTTCGTTGTTCGACAAGTACAAAGGAGGCACATTTAAAATCGATATGTTGTTTATGCAGCAGGCACTCCGAGCGCAGCCAGTATGAAACTAACGGTGTTTGTAACAATACAGGCTTTAACTGGCAGACCTGCGACCGGTCTCGCTGCTGCTGATGGCCAGCGCGGCCTGCTCTCGGGTGTTTACACAATCCTACTCTTAGCTTTGCGAACAAAGAAATCAAGCCACCTTATATATAACATTTAATAATTTCAGACGGTAATGGTCGCGAGATGACGCGGCGCCTCGCTTATTACACTCGAGTAATTTTTCAGCAAGGTGACACATTCTACAGCATCACGTTATGGTGGCCACAAAAACCATAACAAGAGTGTTCCTTTGTACAAAACGCCATAGTGGTACATTTTACTTTAATTGATCCATAAGCTTAGGAGATACTTGATTATAGTTTTAGAGCTTCTTCTGGAGGTAGATCTCTCTTAGCAGAGACCATCTATGAGTAAGTAGGTACAGTAGTATGCGAACATTGCTCTGTTCCGGTTTGAAGGACGGTTTTACTAGTAAAACTACTGGGCTAACGAGACTTAACATCTTGTGTCAAGGCGACGAGCACAATGTGGTATAGTCTATAACATCTTAACTAGCGCCACGTCGTTATGAGCAGGGGTACGAGTATCACCTGCCATTAGGTGAACGTCTCGCTCCTTAGGTAAATTTTTTTGTTGCGTATAAAGTTTCATAAATCTCCACTAAAATTCTCTGCGCGCCAATTTTGCAGGTGATCGTTTATGTGGTACGCACGCGCAGTTATCGGATTTAAGTTTCATTCAATATATTAAGTATTGTAAACAACATGTATGCTCCAGACAAATTGCGAAGTTAATAATTTGAGTGTAAAGGCTGATGATGAGCACCACGGTTCGTTAGAGTGCAAAGGGACACATTTCCAGGTGGAGGTGGGGGTGGGAGCAGGGGACCCTAACAAAGCGCCGCGTATGACGGGGGCTCCCCGCGGGCATCCGTTTGCGCCGCACTTTTTAGATACGCGTCGGCTCATCGTGGACCCCCGCAGGGCAGCTAATTTGTTTATGTGCGCAACATGGAACGTCCGTCAAGTCGGAACACCGCATTGTTTGACAGTACACGCACAGCTGCGTGGCGGCAGGCGGCGAGAAGGCGGCGAGGAGGCGGCGAGGATGCGGTCGCGAAGGAAAGGCTTTGTTATAAACGGTTAATGGTTCACGTTGACGTCCGTACATTAACTGCACCGCTCCAACTCTACGGCGGATTTACAAAGACGCGAATTGAATTTGTGGACTTACGGTTTCCTGCCGGCACGGAGCGGAAGTTGTGAAAGCCGATAGAGGTAAACGACTCGGCGGGCTGATTCTCTTGTAGTTACGAACAATTTTGAAAAGTTTTGTAAGTTAAATTTTCAATCATATATATGTACGAGCCACGTGCAATTGCTATTCATATGTAAAATGGTTTTAACTCCTAAAAAAAGGATAGCTCTTACATATGTAATGTGTTTTTGTATCTGCGCTCGTCTGTCTGTAGTTACATGTTTCCCAGGCGGTCACGCCGGTTATTTTGTACTTTCTATGTAAAAGGTTTTCATTTAAAATAAAACTAGATCAGAAATAATAGTGGGTCCAACCGCTCCGTTCGAATGTCTTGCTTCAACGAAAGGCGAAAAAATTCTTCTTCTCGTTAAAGTGGTTAAAAATATTTAAAAAATATTGCTAACTCATTTTCATTTTAATAGTAACACGTACATGATAATCTTCCGCGATATAAATTAGCAACAAACTGCACTCATACGTGCAATAACAATTATTTATAAGTAAACTTAAAGCATTAGGTAATCATATTAACATTATAAGGACTCTTCATCCTGCAGGGACGACGGGGCACGGCCCGCACTCGCACCCGCACGTAACCCCGCCGGCAGACGCCGCGGGCGCGTCGTCGCGGCCCGCGCACCGCCCGCCCGACTTACCGAAGCAATGAGCACTCCCGTAGACGCGGCGCGCTACGCCGGAGCCAGTTGTGACGGGGCAGCCGTAGCGCGCGGCCGGCTGCGCTACGCGAGCGCGCTACGCACGGCACTCGCGGTCACGTGCTGCGAACTAGTGTTTCCGGCTGCTTGCTACACTCGTGCCGTGCTCTTTACGTGTCTCGATTGTCGTGCTGGTATTGCGACGCTCTCTCTCTCTTTCTCTAACACAATTTGTAGTTACAAAGTTGTTAGGAAAGTTTAAAGAGAGTTGAAGTGAATATATAATTATCCAGATGAAAAGGATTTGTCATCTCTTCGTGTTATCCCTGTGCCTGCTCGATGGTTAGTACCAACACTGTTTATGATTTTTGTTCACTAATTATATTAATTTTAATTTTACAATTATATTTATTTAACAAAATCTCTTTCACCATCTTCTCACCACTAGTTATATCGTGACGTCAGGCTTTAAAGCATCTACAAATATATTAAAAAGACAAATTCGTTCTGAATATGATTATTCTTATTGTAGCAATATTCATATTAATTCATTTGAACGAAATAAAATGTAATTTTAATTAAAACCTCTTTTAAAACAAATTCAACAAAGTACAGAGTTTCGTTACAAATGTAAAATTCTCTATAATTCTTAGTCTTATTCTCTTTCATTTATTGAGCATGCGTGATCGCGTTTGGTGTT
The DNA here is from genome assembly GCA_029030555.1 of Ornithoptera alexandrae. Lineage (NCBI taxonomy): Eukaryota > Metazoa > Arthropoda > Insecta > Lepidoptera > Papilionidae > Ornithoptera > Ornithoptera alexandrae. The sequence continues at coordinate 8,374,366 of JARDVY010000051.1, read as the reverse complement.
CGTGCGGTATTATTTAAATATAAAAGGAGTAACATTTAATAGTTGCAAAGTGTGGTATAATTTATGTACAAATCGGAAACGGATGGTTATAAGAGAAACCAATCAAATGTGTTCGAAAACCTTATTGTATTATTTTTAAATGTATATTATATATATAATTTAAGTGTTAATTACTACCGGCATGGCTCGGCCGACAACAAACGGCATAAGCATCTCTGTTGTTTGATTAAAATATGTATTGCAACACTTATCTTGCGTGTTCCGTAGTTGCTACCAAACGTGATACATACATCATTTATCATCAAGTATATTTATCATCATCAAGCGATAGACATCCACTGCTGGACACAGACCTCCCCCAAAGATTCTCGCAATGATCGATCCCGCAAGATCACATTGGTCGGTGATCAAGTAAATTACTTTGTTTAGTAATTAAGATATAAGAGGGTGTAAGGGGTCCTGTACAACAACTCACGGGACACAAGCCAACCTCACTTGCTCATGGTGCACCCTGCTAATCAACAGACGAGACTCTGGCTCCCACCAACCCGCATTGGGCCTGTGTGGTGGCAAACGGCCCAAGTCTCATGTGAACCCCTACAATGACGGCCCTTGGTACCCGGCGGTACCACAGCGCAGGACCGACCGATGTGGGGAATTTTGAAGGAGGTCTATGTCCAGCAGTGGACGTCTATTGGCTTATGGTGAAGATATTCACATGGTTTTATTCCTAAGGCGGTACTCCTATCGACAAAAGTTAATTTAATGTTTTATATAAGAGTAGTCAACATTATTAGTAAATTCCAGTTTTACTTTAAATTATTTGTTTTGCTTAAAAACCTTTTTTTCTAATATTATTATATTTTAATGGTAAAATATGGAATAAACCATGGCTGAAATATGTAACAGTGTGTCCAAATATCGCCGGTGTGTTCATGAGAAACCAGCTGCCTCCATTGTAAGGGGGTCGTTCGAGTGGCCCGCGTGTGCTTAGCGTCATTCCCGGGCCACTTGGGAATACTTGGAGTGAATCATTGAATAACATAAGTCGGGAGAGTACCCGCGCTGCGTCCGATGCCGCTGTTCCCTTTCTCAGTTCAAGTAAATCGTAATAATAGTTTTTTCTATTGTTTTTCAGCCTAATGCTAAAGTGTATGCCCTGAATGTTCAGTGAATAATTTTTTTAAAAAAACTAACGCAGTAAACAGAACAGAGTGATAGTCAACAAAACCTTGCGAAAGTGATATCAAAGCATACTATTGAAATAAAAATCTAAGAGTTCGAATCTATTTCGTAGCTGTGGATCCCTCCAGGTTTAATCTAATGTGTGGAATGAGAAGACAATTCGCAACACGGAAGTGAGGAAACATGCTGATAATATAATTAGAAATTCTTTCAGTCGTCTCATACATACATTACAACAAGAATACGAAAATAAACAGTTACTGAAAAATAATGAAAACTTCAAAGAGCTTTAAAAGACTATAAAATAATACCTCAGGAAATTTTAACACTACAAGAGATTCTTCTGAGTCACTGAGCTTCTCGTCGTCTCCAAGTGACGCGCTGGATAATTGCAGAGTTCGAGTCTCACTTAGTTAACGCGCATACATCACGTAGTCTACTATTAGATAACTGGATCTCCAAGTATACTCGTAGTTATCAGAAAGTGGTTTCGTAAGTAGTAGTAAAATATCGGACTTTACGGTGGATAGTTCTCATTCGTAGCAATTTCGCATTTCTGAACGCGGGAATTTACGAGGTCGCTCAAAAGGGCCGGATTAGATAAAGATCTAGAAACGGTTGGAATAATAATTACAACAGCTTATTTTTAAAAGGACAGCACAAAGCTTTTTCCACAAGAAAAATATTTTTCTAATATCTTACTCTTTGCATAAATACGCGCCCTGTGGTAATTACCGTCGCGATTCTGATGGTGTGAAACAGGTTGGCGCTGAGGAACATCTGGACGCCATAACGGACAGACGAATGTCTTCCGAACTCCACATACATACAGTAGCCGGACGGCTAAAAGAACAACAAACAAGAAAGCAAATACGAAGTAGCTCCGGCAAAGCGCTCTTTATTTAATGTGCATCGCTTCGTGTGAATCCATTCCCAGCTGCAGCGCGACGCCGCGGCGCTCGTGACCTGGCCAGTTCCATTCAAAGGCAGAGCTCCACGCCGGCGACAGTTATATATTATGAAAACAGTTTAAAAGCTAATAGGAAGCTTTTACAGTGTTCCGGATGCGATCCCACAATAAACGCCCGAATTGTCAGACGTTACCCCTTGCCGTGTAGACCGGATGCGCACACCGCGCCCTCTCCTTTGTATGTATATCGAGTAGTGAAGTTAAATTAAGTATAAAAAAAATTGTAAATGGTCATTATTCTAACCCTTTCGCAGTCTGAGAATTTCACAACAATTGTTATAGTCATTATAATGACACTCCAGCGCCACTTGCAGCAAACCGCAAGTGGAGCACTTACTACCCCCGACAGCGGTGCTGCGTGTCCGCTCCGCTATCTACACTGCATTCATAATTTTAGTTAAGTAAGTCATGAAGTCATCACGTTTTTGTATCACATTATTTTTATAGCATTTTCCATATTTATGTTCAAACCATTGCCCCCCGCCTCCGTAAACCCTTATCTCTTATTTATCAGGCGTTCGGGACTTTTGATTGTCTCATTCGCCATGCCAACTCTAGCTACAACTTATGTATATTGCGTTTTTGTATTTTTTCTGTTTTTGCTATTACTACCTCGTGAAAACATGTTTTTTTTTAATTTTATGAACTAGCACTTGGCCACGGGGTATCAGGTGGTAACCGAATTGTAAATAGCCATTCAGTTATTGATGAAAACGTGCATTAACATAGAAATAGTCTATTCCCAATTTTTTTAAAGATTGTCACAACTGGACGCACCGAAGCGGTGACGGTGACGATGACGGGGACGGTGACGGTAACGGTGGGTTACCGAGAGGTAGAGTGGCTCGCACGGGCGTCGGTGACTTAGGCTATAAAGTTTAATACTAATCTGCTCATGGTTACCCACTAACTTTTAGCGCACTTCTCCATTGGATCCAAAACAGCCAGTTGATATTTGGCAGCACTTGCTTACACGTGGCTGTCCGGTGTGAAGCACCACCGTGCTCCTGCAAGAACTCCAAGTGCCGCATTCAAATTAGTCCGAATAACTGAAAGGTTAGGACTCCTGAGGTGAGAAGCACGCCGCGCGACAGGTGACACGTCGTGTAACAGATTGAATTCACGTCTCAAACTCCGCAGCGAACCCTCTGCAAGTGCAATCCCGCCTCAGCAACTTGGCTATTGATGAATAGTTCTCTCCCTACTCAATTCTAAACTCTCGTTTGGTACGATTTGCTGCGGACCCAAGTTATTAGTTTTAGTTCAAAATTGACTCTAAGAAGACACGACTTCTATTTCATCTGTGCACATAGAATAGAAATGAGAGGATGCAACGGGGAACTAAAGTCACACACATGTGACTACATCTATCGTCGTCGTTCCGGCGAAAGACTGTTTGCTCGGGAACAGCTGCTGTCCTCTGATTGACGATGAAGGTGTTGATGGCTGATCTACCTGCGTGTCTTTTGACACAAAAATCTTTGGTGTTAAGATATCGCTACACAAGTAAAGTGAGCCAGAATGCGATCGCGGCGCACTGCGCGCACTGTACACCTCGCATATAAATCGCGCCGCTTGTTTCCCCCTTAAACACGCCGCTGGGAAAACTTTCTGAGTGCGCTCTTGCGTAAATAATAAACACATTTGACAATAACAATAATAAGACATTTCAAGTGAGGATGGCGTCGTTGGTGTTCGTACTTTCCTTGCGGGGGGCCAGCGGTACGCCCCCAGCCCGAGGCCCCCACCACCACCAGCAGCGCTAACGAGCCGCGCCGCCTGCCCCCCGCCCAGCCACTATCGACTTGAGATGAAATTTACACGCGCAGCCGGAAACGTTCGCGTACTTTTTACAATTTTGTACTGAAGGGGTTTTTCATAATATTTATTTGTAAACAATTATAAATAAGTTTAAAATGTAAACAATAACATCCCCGAGTTTCAATTTGCTGGGGTTATGTTTAAGATTGTGTATGTAGTGTAATTATTAGAGCAACGTTACTTTACAGTCCTGTGCTGTATGTTCCGCGTGTATCTTAAGTTGTGCGCAGTCGCATCGCTCCAACATGCCGGCGAGGTATTTATGTTCATATGTAAAGTAAACAGATTATTCTGCACGAACTGATCTTCCAAGGGTGAACACAAAAGTCAGCTCCGGATGGACCGTTTGTGACACACGTGTGGTATAATAGAAGTTTATCTTTATATTTAACAAGATAGAGCTGCGCTTGCTGTTGGCGCGCGGACGCGCTGCGCACGCGCTGCCACGTCTTGCGCATTGTTTTAGAAGCATGCATATGTTCATTGCCTTTCGTCGAATGCAGAAATTATTTATATACATACAAAAGTGTTATGATAGGAATATGTTACAGTTATTAGTTAGTTTAGCCAAATTTACGATGCGATACATTTAGAAGGGAGGTAGTTGCAAATTTCCATTTGCCGAAAATTTTACACCGATACTGTAACTGTATACTGCGTTGCAGTTATGGTACGATATATTAAAATTATTGAACTACCAATACCACATATTATTATATTAGTTATTTAACTTTATGCAAGGTGTTTTAGGAACTACTGTTGTTACTAAAGTTTTCGTTGAAGTAGAATATATACGCTTGGCAGAAGACTGCCACGTGTCATTGTCTCCAGCGCTTTATACCATATCAAGTTGACATCAATGATTACTTCGCTGTAGATAAAAAACACAACTATTTAGGGAATCAACCAGGCTCTGCCGCAATACTTTGTCTAGATCTATGCCTCAGGATCAGATGGAAATCAGCCTCCACTAAATATTACACCTGTTCGCAGCTGACACAGCAGCCGCTGTAGTTTCGTGCTCGAAACCGGAGCAATAAGAAAGATTACGTTGCAGTATATTTATACATATATAATACTATTTCTAATTACATCTACGAATATTTCTTTTCGAATATAAATGAGTAATCTATTAATTTTCGATGCTTTTCAGCTGATACATCCCTATTCTTCGGCCGGGTCAATCCATTAGCGCTACCATGGGTTCCGTATGAGTCCGCAGCTATTCATTATCGTGTAATTAGAGGAGAGTAGTTAAAACGTGAAATGAATCATTAGCCTTTTAGCGTCGGGCAGGCGTGCGTTCGCGTATTACCTTTACGCGGTGTGCGCGCGCGTTGTATTCGTATTTTATTAACATTAGGTGCGAAAAAGCGAGACGTTTGTCTGTGTGCAAGTAACAGACGAGGTCAATAACATTACCATAACATGCATTGGTACCATGCACACTAACGGATACGCCTTTAGGATTACACTCAGGTGTACACGCATGCGCACTCAAATGCACTTTGAATATTAAATCTGCTTTCACATCAAAACCACGCAAATAGCTGTAACACGTTTATCCGCGTGTCCGTCCGCGGCATCGCGCCCGCGTGGTAGCCGCCGAGCCGACTTAGGTCTAGCCGTTTAATTGTAACAATAGGCTTAAGTTACGGCGGTGGCGATAATATACAAATGTGTTGAGTGCATTGTGACCTGATAGTTCATTAACTGTAGCCGCATTGGAAAATACGTCCTTTGTGTCCTCACCGCTCGTTTGTACTTTGAACAGTGCACTTACGTGCATTCATTGCGATGAGGAGGGCAATCTGCCAAAGAGGGTCCGGTGGAAGAGGGGACCTAATCGGGCATTATAAGTCTTTGTTATCCTCCCGCTAGAGTGGGATTAGTTTTATTTCTATACTCTCACAGATTGTTATTTTGTTTTCGAATGACGAAGTGTTATGAAGTTTCGATGACTTAGTGTCCTCATCTAAATTACTCAGACTTTAACACGTGTGGTTAACACCATGACTTCAAAAACCCTTAACCACAATCCAAAGTAAGATGTAGTTTATGTGGTGTAATATTGCCGCGCACAGCGCAATGTACGGTGAAACAAAATAATAAAAACACAATAAGCAGGGAGTAAAGTGTGCGTGCGGGGACTGAAATATTTTAACATAATACTACGCGTTTCTCATGGAATACAGAGGAGCGCGGAAGCTGGAGAGGTCCGCAATAGCGTACGTGCGAGTACGTATCGCAGCGCGCGCGCCGCACGCCGCCCGCCGCCGCGACTCACCTACTCGCCAGCTCGCCAGCTCGCCTACTCGCCTACTTGCGAACTCGCTCGCGAGTAATAAGCAGCCGGTGCGCGGCGGCACGTCCGCCCCGCTGCCCGCCCGACGGCCCGCGCGCCCGCCCCGCTGCCCGCCCGACGGCCCGCGCGCCCGCACCGCGCGCCCGCCCCGCTGCCCGCCCGCCGGCCCGCGCGCCCACCCGCTGCCCGTCCGCCGGCCCGCGCGCCCGCCCCGCTGCCCGTCCGCCGGCCCGCGCGCCCGCCCCGCTGCCCGTCCGCCGGCCCGCGCGCCCGCCCCGCTGCCCGCCCGCCGGCCCGCGCGCCCGCCCCGCTGCCCGTCCGCCGGCCCGCGCGCCCGCACCGCGCGCCCTCACCGCGTGCCCGCACTGTCCGCCGGCCGCTCAGTCGGCTTGGGCGCGCGCGCACGGCGCACGTCGCGGCGCTCTTGCTCCGTCGCCGCTCCCGCCGCCGTTCGCGCGATTGCTGCAAATCGGACGCACGTAATTAATTCCGATATCCCGCGAGTCTGTCACTTCTAATAATATATAAGTAAATTCATCCCCATGAAAAGGATTTACCAGCTCTACTTCCTGTTCCAGTGTTTGCTGGACGGTAATGGTTAATTATATTTTATTAAGCTTAGCGCCCCTTCAGGCCTCTTGCTACTCTTACGTATAGTTTCATACGTTTAAAAAAATGTAAACAAACGTTTCCTAAATTGATATATTAATTTAAAATGTACTCTATGCATACAAGTACGGATAATTATATTTTATTGATATTATCATAAATAGATATAACCGGGCGACGTCGTCGTGACCCGGGGCCCGTGTGGCCCGCGCCAATGTGTTGAGATACTCTTCTATTTACTGGCAAGTGAAATAATATTCATATAGCTTCATGAGACGAACTTCACATTTGCCGGTTTGTACACTACAACATGTTTTATCTTCGTTCATATTATTAGCGGTATACAAAGTGCATGCACAAGTGTGCCGTGCGAGGGAGCACCGCCGGGATGGGGTGGCGGGTCCCCGGCGGCAGGCTCGGTGTGTACAAGTACCGGTGCGCGAGCGGTTGTAAAAACTTTATGGATTTCCGGGAGTGTCGCTGTACCTGCTTAAATTATTAGCGTAGCAATGTATAACATCTTGTCTGGAGAAGATGCATGTTGCCAGTCATTGCAATGGTTAGATTAATATTTAGAATAACTTCGGCAGAAATTCTTTTTCGCCACTTGTTTTCATTATGTTATTGACTTAAATCCCACGGGTGTGGTCCTGCATACGCTTGTTCCAACCGCGAACGGCAATGATGCCGTGAACAGGACGTGTTATAAGGAATCCCAAGTTGTTCTGGTCCTTTGTGAACAACAGGCGGGGCGATAATGGGTCGTATCCTAATCCAATGACTGATGGTATATCGTGTGAGACAGATGGTGCTGCGATATGTAATATGTTTGCTAATAGTTTTTCCAAGGTTTACCAAAATTCTATTTCTGCCCCCCATGTTGATGTGGGCAATTATTTGCAACGTCTGGCGCACCTGATCGCGCATAGTTACTGTTTTATTGCACCTGTCTTTACTAAAGAAAGTGTATTAAATGTGCTGAAAACTTTAGACCGTCAAAAGGGCGCCGAACCTGACAATATACCGCCTATTTTTGTAGAATCGTGTAGTTCGGACTTGACTTTGGCGCTCACTATTGTATTTAACAATTCTTTGTCATCTTTTTCGGTTGCTTTCCAAAAGAATGAACAACGGCAAAAGCCATTCCGTTTCATAAAACAGATGACACTTGTAACGTAAATAATTATCGACCCATTACAATTTTGTCCAGTTTCGCTAAAGTTTTTGAGATTCTACTCTGCCCTTTAATTCAAAATCATTTACAATTATTTTTAACATCTTGTCAACACGGTTTTGTAGCTGGAAGATCTACGTGTACAAATCTGGTAACTTTTACTGAGACTTATGTACACTGGCTTTAGTAAAGCCTTTGACTCAGTGCCACATGATATTTTGCTTTCAAAACTCTGTGCTTATGGGTTCACTGGTTCACTGCTCAGGTGGTTTAAGTCATATTTGGATAAACGTGTATTTTCAGTAGTCGTTAATGGTTTTGAGTCCCTTCCCTGTGATATTACCTTAGGTGTACCTCAAGGCGCCCATCTTAGCCCTATCTTATTTAATGAATTTATCAACGATGTTGCATTGCTTTAAATTCACCTCACTTTTTATGTATGCAGGCGACTTAAAGTTTAGTAGAACTATTGATTCCCAAAATGAATGTCTGCTGTTAAGACAGGAGTTAAACAGGCTCACACAGTGCTGTGAAGACAATCGCATGCTCCTAAACACTAAAAAATTTTATCATATTGGATTTGCAACAAAATTTAATGTTAGTACATATCTGTACAGAATTAAAGAAGACATTTTTCAGGAACTGGAGCTAATTAAAGATTTGGAGTAACCTTTGACAAAAAGATGACTTTTGTTCCCCATGTGGACAATATTATCAAAAAATCTTTAAAGATGTTCGGGTTCTTATTAAGAAATATTAAACAATTCAAAAACTAGTCTAGTACTAAACTCTTATACAATAGCGTTGTGAGGACTATCCTTGAATATTGTTCAACAGTTTAGTGGCCTCACTATGCTGTACATAGCTTGAGGCTGGAGCGAATTCTAAACAGGTTTCTTTGGCACCTTGCTAGAAGCATCGGCAGAGCTCACAGAAGATTTTCGTATACTGATAGACTTGACTACTTTAGGATAACATCTTTAAATAGTCGTACAGATATTTTGGACTTAATATTCTTGTTTAAATTGTCTGCCCCTCACTTCTATCCAGCTTCAATATTAGGTATTATTTCCTATTAGAATTCCTAGGTGTGAGATTACTCCTCTATCGCCGCCACTGCGGAGATCTGTGCTTGGTTGCAACTCTCCAGTTTTCAGGCTGTACAAGCTATTGAACTGCTGCAGTAAACTTGTCGACATCCATGCGGACTCATTATATACATTTCGTAAAGTGTTGCACTCCTGCAGACCTGACACTTTTACCGCTTTATGACTGCAACTACTTTTGTTATTTATTGTAACCTATCTTAGCCATAAACAGTGAATACGATTAGTGATGCTGAAATCATGTACTAAGATTTTCTTATTTAAATTCTTTGTATATTTCAGTGAATGTAATAGTGTAAGATTGATTGTAGACCTAATAAATAAATAAACAGCTCGTGCAGCTCGACCAGGCCCGGAGATGTGACGACGCAGCATGCCAATCTTCGCTTTTGACATTTATCCCACTAACAACGCGTCACCGTCCCACGAATCGTCCGCTCCGCATGCTGTTCATTAATTCACCTTATTACTTGTCCGTGTAAAACTAATTAGTGAATCGAATTCCTTTCACAGTTTTGCTAAAAACTAATTTGCAGCGCGAAGTTTGCTCGTCTAATGTAATCACTGCCGCTGTGCGGAAATTCAAGTGTCAGGGTGCGGAAGGAGGAGGAATGGACGTGGAGATGAGCCGGGCCCCGCGAGGCAGCAAGTTATGATTGAGTTACGCGATGTATTGCACCCTTCCCGACCCAACCATGTTCCTTTCATCACATCTGTCGCAATTGAACATATTATAAATTAACTAAATCGCCCTAAAACTCACTATTTTGTTGGATTTGTATGAATTAAGTTTAATTTTATTTTTAATGATAATCATTTATAAAAGTGCTCGTATTATAGAAAACAAGCATTAAGCAAGTTGTTAATTGAGGCGGCTTTAAAGTCGCTCTGTATAGTTTCAAAGTCGACAAGTTTTTGAAATTCACTACTTTGTTCTCGTTACCCAAAGCCCTTGACAAAGCTAAGGGCCTTTTAATTAGGGCCCGCTTTAACGAGGGATCACCTTTGTGTGTGTTCGTGCGAACGGGACACAATACGCACCCCTCTCCGCCCCGGCCCGCTCCCCTCGCGGACGGCGCGCGGAACTCCTTGAAAACGCGCATTGTGGTTAAAATTATTTTCCGCAGAAAGTTTCAGTACGTGAACTACTTAACTTCACTTAGACCGTACTTGTTCATTTTTGTACGTAACAACCGAGAGACGGCCTTTAAAAATTCCATTACGAAGCCCTCTACGCCGTAGAGGTCTACGCCAACGTAGCACACAAAGTAATAGTATTTGGGGGTGGCCGCTCTTGGAGCGACGTTTTATTTCACGACCACTTTATTGTTTCCGGACAAAATATGTTACGGCTTTTAAATGGCCACGCGCTGCCATGAAATACTTGGTTTTATATTGCAGTAAAGAATATTACCTTATCTATCCTAGTTACACCGCGGAGGGTAAATACTCCCCTTACCGCCAACGTTCCCCGCCCGCAGAGCAATCAATCGTATGGAGTCCAGCTCTCGGTGCACTGCAACGTACGAGTATGTGCAATGTACTCGTATTTAAAACGCTACTCCTATACTACACGGTTAGTTGTTGTTTCTTAGACAAGGGTAGCAGCGCGGCCCGCCGGGCTGCGCGCCGGGACGGAGGGCGGAGGGCGGACGACGGAAGGCGGACGGTTTCCGGATCAATTTTCCACTCGATTAATTTTATTGGCGCTAAGAGCTCTGGTTTTACGGCGGAAAGTCACGCCGAAACTAGTTTACCGTCGATACGTCACCTCCGAGCGCCGCAAAGAAGTGCGGAGTAACTTAATGTCCGTATCATCTGTCATCATTAAGACGTCATCGCCGCTCTGTCCCTCCGGTTCGCGATCACGCTAAGATAAACACAGATGCTGTAGTAACGGTATCGTGCGCCGCGCCAGCACGTCTCTGCCATCACCAGAGGTGCAGCAACTCCTCCGCGCGGCACCCCCGCTGTTCCGTTGTTCAGATTGTTAGCAGTATGTAGCTGTAGGTAGCAATAAAACAAGTTTTATTGGTAAACTTCCTTCCGTTGTTTAAACCATCTTTGGTGTTGTAACTTAACGTGTGTACAGTACGATGCAACAGTTAGCGGCGGGACAGTAAGCACGTAGATGGTTTTGGTATTATGTTAATGTGAAATATAAATATGTAATATTTATAATGTACTTATTACTTCAAAAACCCTAACTATCACGTTAACTTTAATGACGCCTTGGTAACTACTGGTCGTGGTTAAGACAATGAAGGTCACGTGGGACGGGCGCGGACACGGTTCCGACTCGGTTCTCCTTAGTTCTTATATTTCTTTTTACGGAACACCGCGATGAGGCGAGCGGGACGTTCACCTGATTCTGAGTGACGCGTGCCTATAACAACGTGGCGCTAGTTACGATGATATACACTGCATCGTGTTGTGCTCGTCGCCTTAAGACAGATTTTAAATCTCGTTATCCCAATAATTTCATTAGCTACAACATCCTTCAAACCGTAACTTATTAATGTCTATACGCTACCATTCGGCAACAGAGAAGCTGCGGTAATACCTACCCATATGATCTCCGTCCTATGAGTAGTTCATATTTTTCACCATTTATAACATTTGATGTTATGAGTGGTGAGATAATGGTAAGAGAAACATCGATTCAATAAACATCCCCCATGAATTTTGTTCGCTAAGCTACGCGGGGTTGAGGGGTAGGTGGAGAGTCCCGTGCACGCGCCGGCGTGGAGCAGCCAAGTGATTAGGCTTAAGTGAAGTGTCGAGAAGCGGCGGGCCCGCGGTCGCTGTGGAGCCCTTCCGTTAAGTTTTATGGAGTAAGTAAATTAATTATAACCTGAATAAATAGAAAGCCGCCGAGGTGCCCAACCCTCGCGGTCCACCGCCTGGATATATTTGCTTAGATCACAAAGAGTTCATTATTTCGAACCGACTGAAGACCGCGAGCATGTCCCTGCAGCAGTCGCTGCAGTCACTGCAGCAGTCGCAGCTGCAGTCGCAACAGTGGCAGCGCTCACTTCTAGTTATAAGCAATATTTGTTCGCTAGGCGTCATACTTTCACAATGATGGTACAGTGAGATCATTGTTCAGGTCGACTGTTGGAAGAAAAAGATCCTTAGATTGTTTTTTTTTTTATTCAATTAAGCGATAAGAGGAACGAGACGTTCACTTGGTAGTAAGTGATACGTCTGCCCATAACAACGTCGCGCTAGTTAAAATGATACACACAGCGCCGCATTGCGCTCGTCGCCTTGAGACAGAAAACGGTGAGTCTTGCTAACCCAGTAATTAGACTAGCAACAACGCCGTTCAAACCCGAACACGGTAACGTTTGCACACTACTGTTTGGCGGTAGAAATGGTTGTTGCGGTGGTGGTGGTACCTACCTAGGCGGTCTGCTGCAACAGACACCTACCAAACATTTTTTCGATGATAATAATAATGTAAACGATATTTTTAAATAAAATTCCAGGAATCACCGGACAGTAGTAAGGTTACTGTGCCGTAGTAAACGCATAAAAATACTACAGAGAAAAGACTTTCTGTGCAAACATTTTTATAAATCTTGTTACACCCCTAAAAAGTGTCCTTTTATACGCTCTGTACGGAAGGAGACCGGCGGGAGCGGCGCGCGCCGGGCCGCGGAGTCGCCGCGGGCGGGATCACGCCGGAGCTGATGCTGCCGCGCGCGGCGCCGGTAGCACACCTTTCCTGCTCAGTTGGGTCTTTCTATGAATGTGTTAAAGAAAGGACTGAAATAAACTTTCTCTTCATGTAATATTAATAAGCGTTTAATTTTGCAAAAAAAGTGTGATAGCTCGCGACGGAACGGAAGAGAGTAGTGTCCACCGCTCGGGGCAGTGAGCGGAGCCGCGTGCCTGTTGGTGCTCGTGCCGGTGCTCGGATGCAGACAGCTAGTCCTATGACCCTAACGATTTGTGCAACAGTTCTCAATTTGAATAATGCGCTGTGCATGCGCGTGCGCGTGCGTCACACGTGGCGGGGACATCACCCCGCAACAGCAGCCTTTTATTGCGCGGTTCTGCTCCCGCTAACTGAATTGTTCAACACGCTCACCCGGCGCCGCGAACGTGGCCGCGGCGGGAGGGAGAGGGTGGCAGGGTGGCAGGAGGGCTTCCCAACTCCTGACTTAAGCGAGTGAATGTTTTATCGTAAAAAAGGTTTATGTCTTGGTACAGGTGAATTTATCTTAAATCTTGAAAAGTTTTCTTTTATATTTTTTCTTTTGTTCTCCGCCAGAAAATTGGCAATCCGGCGTCTTGTAATGAATTCTTGTTCTCGCTAACTTCTTAACTTGCCCAGTCTTTGCTGCACCCTCGTTACTCTGTTGTCGTGAGGTCATTGACAGCAAGTGTCGTGTATTCTCTATACATAGTACGGCATAAAGTCGCGTGGTCCGGATCGCCGTCGGTGTCGCAGAGATTCTGTGAGTTAATGTAAAGGTACGTACGGCGGCGGGATGATTCGCTTCGCGGAGACCAAACTTTTGCGTTGCAAGAATTTAATTAAGGATCCGGCGAGGAAGGCCGCCGTAATTACAGCAGTGCCCGTCGATACTGCGGAGGTTTCATTCAGATTTTCCATCATTATAATGGACGCAAAAAAGTTATTGGGAATATAAATTTTGATTAAGCAAGTTCGAAAAGGCTCGTCAATCGTTTGGACAAGATGACAAGCACAAATTTGATGGTGCACAGGATTTTCCTTTCCGAATTGAAAAAGTGATATTTAATTCGATATTTTTATTTTATTCTTTATGTGCACACACACACACACACACGCACACGCGCGCGCGTAGATAAAAAGGATATTTTTTTACATAAATTGGTATGTACTGTATAAAGACAGACTAAACTACAAATACATTTTATCTCCCAACAAACCCGCGCAAAAGAGGTGCTTTAATAATGAAACACGTTGGCTTTACAAAAACTACGGTGCATATATTGTTTTTTACATTATTTATAAAATGTGTCACATAATGTTAATAATTAAATAAATAAAGAAAATAAATACTTCTGGACTGGCACAGATATGATGTAGGAAAGCACCCCGTACTCAGGCGCAGGATCAAATTGAACGTATAGGCTAAAAGCTAATCGGAAGCATAGACGGAAGTTTCTGAGAAGCTCTATTATCACATTAAGATGAAATGCAAAAGTGAAAGATGTCATTGTGGAAACGTTTGCGGTTTGTGTTGCGTCCGTGCGCAGCAACCGGTTCGTGTACACTGGTTACAAACTGCCTGCAGTGTTCAAACAGTGTGACAACTGACGTGTCCATTGCCTTGATTTTGAAACGGATTCCTTCAATGCGAATATTATCCTGTGTAGGAGACGGGGTAGGACTCTGTGTCCTGTCTACTACACGTCAAGGTCGCTGGGAAGGGACTGATTCCAGGCATAGTACAGCAGCTGACCCCGTGGCCGGGCTTTTGTTGCCGACTCGCATTCCGGGCGCGGCGAATACTTCTTTCGGGGAGACCCTCACTCGGCAGAGGAAGACAATAGCCGGAAATTAAATGAACGAAGGAAATATTATAAAATTGCTTTCGCGTATTTAAATAGATTAGTTGTAATCGTTGGAAGTTCTCCTCCACGATATATTATTACGTTAATAGCGTGACTGAAACGCCAGCAGACAGCCTCCCAAAAGGTTATTACACCGCCTATAATTAGAAGCTGAGAGAAGATTAAATTATAATAAAATTTTGTTTACTTCTTATATTTATCAGTGTAACGACCTTGCGTATAAATATTTTTTAATAACAAAAGTAGGGGCGGTGTCGGGCGGTGTCGGGCGGTGTCGGGCGGTGTCGGCCGTTCACCCCGCGATAATGTGTTTACACAGCGGCATATCGCGTTCGTTGGCTGCGACACGGCGTGCCATGTTACTCTGCCGCTGAGTACTTATATTAGCAGCTCACATCCGGCACTCAAGATTTTTGAAGGTGGCAGGTCTCTCTCGTCTAAGATCGACATTGAGAGTAACAAGAGTATGTGCTTGGATTGACTGTGTAGCTGTGAGTGCAAGGCGATCACTCATCACTTGATAATGTACTCGTACAAAGTGCATATGTATACGTACGTTCATACAAGTACAAGTATGAATTCATTGGTCGGCCCCCAACGCAATGCTGATCAATTCGTTCGATTGCAACAAATGCTTTGTGGATAACTAGCCTCCACTTACGAAGATTTTTAGACAAAAAATGTTTATATTTTTTAATATAGAAGACTCGCTCGGATAACTCGTCCGACTTATTCGTGAATTCAACGATTTCGTTTTTAACCAACTGTGGCGTGTATACAATACCAGTTCAATGAACATACTATATCATCAAACATTTCACCACGCCGGACACGTCTACGTAGTGACCTCCGTGTCTATAATAGAAGCGGCGACCCACGCCCACACCCAGCGAATATAAAATAAAGAAGTGTCGAAGTTATAAGTTTCTTGGTGTTCTTTGATCTGACTTCGCAGCGGATGAAGTTCAACATTGTATCATGTTGCGGGCGAAGGCTGTGCATCGCGGACTGTTTTAGATGTACATAAATCAGAATCATGTTTGTTAGTGACATCCGGCTTGATTCGACACCAGATCGGTTTGTGCAGCCTACTCCAATGTGACACGTCCTTGTAATCGATGTATCTGACTCAAGCAGCGGGCTTCGGTGCAAATCCGTGAGCAAAGTGATACAAAGACATGTTGACATCGGCGCCGCGTGTGCTCGAGGTGCTCGCGAAAGGGACGCCGCGGGGATGCTGTTTCTGTTGCTATGGAGCCTTATCTCGCCAACGCGACCCTCTTCAGCAGGAGTGCCGCCGACAATGCAGTAATAAGACTTTACGAACGCTCCGACGCCGCTTGCGTCGGAGCGTTACTGTTCAGTGCGCGCACTTCAGTACTTCCGCATAGATGTTATTGCGTATCTGGATCTTTATGAGAATATTCTATTGTCTCATGCAATACATTTAAAATGTCCTCATACACGTAACGGATACCGTTAAGAACTTGATAAATGATTAACTATTAGATAACAGCTTTGCTCATACAGTTTGGCGATTAGGATATCCAAAAAGCAACGCATTACGTACTACATCATATTATTGACACATGTGTGGTGGTGACATCAGCAGTCTGGTTGGAGAGGTGGCAGGCCAGAGTAGGTATAAGTAAGCGGCAGTTCAAGTCCAATTCCATGGTCGGTGCTGTTGCAGGAGGCGTGTGGTCGCTTCGGAACCTGTCCATCTCGGTGCCGCGGGCGGTGCTCTCCGGCGAGGGCCAGGCGGCATTGCTGCGATGTTCCTACGACTTGGAGGGCGCCGCTCTCTACTCCATCCGCTGGTACAGGGCCGAGGACGAGTTCTACCGTTACGTGCCGCGAGAGATGCCGCCCACCATGGTGTTCCCGTTGCCGGGAGCTTCAGTCGATGTAAACATATATTAATTGATAAGTTGTTATGTCGCGTCATTAAATTAACTGTTAACTGCTTTTACCCACTGGGCCGAGGTTTTTTCTGATAATACTAGGTTTTTTTATAACCGTAATATCGGATATTATTTCTTTGTAAATAACTGCACCAAATTACTAAAGAGTGTAAGTGCACATTGTGTATATACATCCGTTCACAACCTTTGCGGCTGTGCGTTGACAGTGTGGGGGTGTGCGTGCACGTGTGCTGGTCGCGTCGCTGCACTAGTACTCGTAAATTTAACGACTTGAATAATTAGAGCACTCCCCCCCCCTTATCGCATTAAACGCTCCACGGCGAGTTGAGTAATCATTTAATAAATGTAACCGGCGGGGGCCCGCCGCCGTCGCTGCCCCCATAAACACGACCACTCGACCGTCGCCGTGGAGTATGCATCCGTGAATATGACTCCGCCAAAGCGGAAGTAGATATGCAAATTTTAAAACTAAATGAAAAACTAGTAAAGTTCATTAGAAAAGGTTTGCTGTGCAATGTGCTGCAGCGTACTTTGTTATCGTCATTTCAGCCCTTAGACGGCTACTGCAGACCCTGTGTGACCACTTTAAGTGGGTAATTGCGGTATGTGGGTAAAATTTACAGGAATAAATGTTTTTTTAGAGTTCTCCCTTTATAATAGTCTTTTATGAGATGACAATTATAGGGGGCACACATGGCCTTTGATATGTTTGAAAAACAAATGGAATGTAATCTAGCGTTTAAACCAGCTGGCGCAGTCGGACCACCAGCAAGTGCGCATCGTGAACATGAACCGGAGGCTGAGCGGCGAGTACCAGTGCGAGGTGTCAGCCGATGCGCCGCTTTTCCACACGGACATACGTTCAGCGCCGCTCACCGTAGTAGGTCAGTACTCACATCTCTCCTTGTACATCCACACTCATCCTTCCATCACTCCACTCGCTGGCCCAGTTGTTTGTCGAGCTGCGGCGCGCTTCGGATCCAAAGACAGCGAGTGACGAGCGCCGGGTGGGGGGCGCTGCCGGTGCCGAGGCTCACTGCTCCGGCGACCAACACCTATTCACTGATTTACAACATGTTTGATCAGTTTAGTTAATTCTAATCTTTGTGATACTCTTGGGATAGGTTAAAGAAGCAGTGGCTTATTAAAAATTCTATTTTACAAAAAAAAATTGTTCTAAGTTGTCAAGTAATAAACATTTCATTTCCATTTATATTTTCTTTGTTTCCGCAGCGCGCCCATGAAATAATGCAAAAGGAATTTTCATTTCCTTAGATCTTTGTATTAAAACGTTGCCACGAACCGCCCTCCGTCCTCCGCCCTGCGCCCTCCGTCTTGCGCCCTCCGCTTTAATGTTGTTAATCACTATCAGCCGGCTTTCGCTGCGATGGAAACTTTCCAATATTTCCGAGGGGATTCTTCTCATTGACACGACCGCTGCATTTACAAAGAATATATTCACGTGACATACCCGCCCCGGCCCGCCGCACGCCGGGCCGCGGGCTCGTATGCGCTTAGCCGGTCACATTTCCCGAATGACCTAAATGGTTTAGTTGAGAAGTGCAGGTTTTCAGTATTGTCTGCTAGTGCTTAAGACGCAACAAACGTTGTCCTGTGCAGACCCGCCGTTCCGCGCGCCGCGGCTGCTGCTGTCGCGGCTGAGCTACGCGCGCAGCGACATCCTGCACGCGAACTGCTCCGTCGACGAGGCGTACCCCGCACCCAACATCACGTGGACCATCGACGGACATAAGGTAACACCTTTACAAAAATTTATGTATGGCAATTGATCTCTGGCATAAAAAATAAAACACAAAATGAAATAACCTTACGCATCTCTCTTTTTTTAGGTCTCTGATCTCCCGCGTGGTAGTTTAAATATTGTTCAGCTGGTGTCGTGCTTTATAATTCTAAATTTCTTTTGGCGTGCGCTCCCAATAGATAGCCGAAACCATATCCTGGCAGCAGCCCGATCAGGACTTCAAAGAGCGGAGCGCGTTCAGCGAGCTGGAGCTGACGCTGCTCGAAAGTGGCCGCTACGGCGCGGAGGCAAGCTACACAGGGGAGGGCCCAGAGCACGCCCACTACAACCACTTCAGCTACAGCGTCGAGAGCGAGGTGGCCAAGCGCGAGGTGCTCAGGTCTGCACTCGCTCCGCTCTCTACAATTCGAGCAATCATTCCCATCCATTAGTTAAACACATTGTACAACAACGACATTTTAATCACCCTCTACAAAAGAGAGCTGCGCAAGAGTAATGCGCGCACGCATCGGTTTGTCTGTCTATCTGTCTGTTCGTCTTGCTTATGAAGCTTTCTCTTTCAAATGTACTCGCAGGAGACGTCGTTTCGTTTTGTTCATATTAATGCCGCAATGCTGATTGCTATAACTGTGCCGCATAGGAGCTGCTGTAGCAACAGCATGAAACTTTATAGCATTAAGCTCTCCTACTGGCTTGTTTTTAAACTTCAAGTCTGTGTCCGCAGACTCACTTCCGGGCAACGATCAGCGCGAGCAGTTAATTTGAGTCATAAAACCTATTAGTTAATAATGTTTAGCAAATTATTTTATTTAATTAATCGAAATATTATTTAATCGTTTATTTTCGTTCCCGCGACGGATCCGACCGAGTCCCGAATAAAACATGAACTGGTGCAGCATGAGCTCGCCGCCGGCTCCGCCAATCCAACCAATTGAACTAAACAAACGATCCAAGGTACATTATGTCCGCGCGTTTGCTCGGCGCAGAGCCACCCTGGTGGCACTGGTTCAGGAATTTAATTACAAACACCAAGTTTTTGTGTTTCGGTTTATTATATATACTTTCTTTTATTCATTGTCACTGCAAGGGCGCGACCCGAACAATAAATGATTTATTTTTATACATACGTGGTGGACGATGAGGCCTATTATGTTCTTTACTACTCTAGAGGTCCATTTCAAGAGAATTTCATCACCATGTCCGCTCATTCGTTCGATTTAATTTTTTACAACATCATGTCTTATGTTTCTTCATGGGTACGGTTTCTGACGCCTAGTGGTGTTAATGACCTGCCTTCAAGTGGGGTGGAGAAGAGCATTCACTACAACATCTAGACTTTGTGGCTATTTCATCCGATCATAATACGAGTTCCTTTTTTTGGCTAAATATTCAGCTATGTGAATAAAACTCAGGTACACCCTGATGCCGCCCGCCGGCGGACAGTTCGTGCTCGGCTGCGTGGCCACCATCTACGACATCTACGCGAGGTCAAGCGATCTGCTGCACGTGAAGGAGGACAACCCGCACCCGGCCTCCGTAACCGGGGAGGACTCCTCTGGTAATTCCATTTAAGTAAAGTACGTAGGATTCTTAATAAATAATCATACTGACAAGTATAACTTAGTCCACTCACAAAAGGAAGTATTTTTATATAAGGAGGCAGGAGACAGCTTTACGGCAGGTTTTTTACTTAGCTGCACATTGGCTGCTACATCAGGAATATTAAATGTGTGCAATCCATCACATGCATTATCAGCCGGATAACGCTCACTGCTGGGCACAGATCTCACTCGAGGATTTAAAATTTCATCGAGGGGAATTGGCCAACCACGTTGGCCCAGTGGGGGTTGGTTACTTGTCAGAGCCTCGTTTGTTGTTCAGCGGGGTGCACCGCGTGCAGGTGAAGTTCACTTGAGTTCCGTAAGACGTTGGGGTGTAAGGTGCTCCGCCTAATGTGTGTATGGTTTAGTTGTACGTGGGCGCGTGTGTGCGCAGGCGCGGGCGCGGCGTGCGACGCTGCGCTGGTGGCGCTGTGCGCGTGCGCGGCGCTGCTGCGGCCCTTATGACCGGCGGCGGCCGCCCGCGCGCCCCACTGAATGTTGTGATAGATAATAATAGTCGAGGTGTCGTCTGTCCGCGGGCCGCCGCCGAGCCGCCGCCGCGCCGCCGCCGCGCCGCCCCGCGGACCTGTTGTAAGAAACACTTATTAAATGTTACAGATTGCTATATGTAAATAAAGTCGTGAGTTATTCAAAAAATATATTTTTATTTACTTTATCATCACCATCCTCCGATACATGCCCACTGCCAGACGCAGCGCTCCACACCGAGCGATACTTTATTCTAATTCTTATTATATATGTGCTCAAAACGTATACGTTTGTACACCTCTAAATCATCAGAAAGTCACATATTCATTTGGAAAGAGAAATGGGAGAAGCTGAATACCTGAGTTGAAAACTCTTGTTACAAATAGCGTAGTTTGACGGACCACCTTCTAAGATATAATCTTTAACGAGTTCACTGGTTTTATTCTAGGGCAGTAAAGGAGGTTGCTCTTCTTTCCTTGACTATCGTTATGGATAGTTAGCGTTTGAGTAAAACGATTAGGTAACGGGAGAAAATTTGAGCTACGGAATATCAGAGCTGTTCCGGAATGTCGGAAATATTCCGAGATGGTTAGTGCAGCCCTACTACGACTATTTAATCTACAGCAACACGATATGAAATATGCAACACCGAGACAACCCTTGCCACTTCAAGAAAACGGGTATTGAACCCTATCCGCCGGAGGTTAAAAATATATAAATAGTTTATCTGGAGCCAGTAAGTCCGCGAAGCTACGAGATCACCGCTGAATACTGGTTTAGAAAACCCGGTTTACGTGGTCACTCTGTTTTAATTAATAAATCTTTCCAAAAATATATTTTAATTTACGTGTTAAGCCTTAAAGGGTCCGACGGGGGACAGTTGTGTCCCCTAATTAACATATTTTCGTGAAGCCGCGCGCCCCGGCCGGCGGGGGGGGGGGACGGGGATGCTTGCGGGCGCGGCCAGCGGAAGACCATTAGGGACTTTATCAACTATTATATTTAAGTCCCTAACAAACCATTGAACTAATTTATAGTTTTTGAATTAGTTTATGCTGAAGTCATTACAGGAGCTTATATTTAAATTAAGCGCATGCGATAAGTTACTATAAAAGTTATTCTTTATTATTTTTAAACTTCAGTTAATCGTCAGGTTAGAAGGTCTAGGTTCTGATCTGAAAGTTTACTGAAATTGAGAATTAATTAATTAACTTTTAAATAAAGGGTTTTGTTTTGTCGGAGGCTGGGCTCCATCTCTGCAGCGCTTGTTTCTACATTGTGGTGCCTAGTCCTTCTCATTAAACCCACGCTGTATGTTATTTTGTTTTTGTATCAATCCCTTTACCTAAGGTACCCCGTGAGTACCATTTTAAAAATGAGCTGTTTATATAATGATATCCGTATCCGGGTTCAGTAGTTTCCTATGTTAATATTATAGAGTAAGGAGATACTGTTGGTAAATTTCCGCGCCGTTTAGCGGCGAACGGCGCGCGTAACGGATATAAGTCCCGCGGGGCGAGCGGCGGCGGGGTGAGGGTTGTGTGTGTGCGGAGGGTGCGGAGGGTGCGCAGGGTGCGCAGGGTGTGGGGGTGCTGCGGGTGGATCCGCTTACACAAATAAAGCGTTATGTTTCACGCGCTATTACGCGCTCAACTCCGTACATTCATCGCTGAAACGATTACTTGAAAGCGTTACCTTTACAATCAATCACTACGCGAGATGCAGCCGCGGGAGCGAAGGAAATCCTAATGGCTCAGGGAATACGTGTTTGTTATTTTACAAAGTTATGTGATATTTACAATTATTTATGAGCTACCCTACTACACGTTGCCACGGTAGAGACCCAAGGTTTTGCACAAACTTGCGCGAGTACGTTTACGGAAACCACACGTCTTTCAAAAGATGTTATTCTTGGAAAGTATCGATTTCCTCACAATGTTTTGCTCGCCGGAAACTCGTGGCCCGTATGGAAATATCCCGCTCATTTCCGGCCTTAGAGCAAAACTGTAATGTGTTGTGTGAGAAGCCTGCCTATCATCTCAATGTAATCCTCCGGCTTATCATATATTACCGAACCTTATTTAAAAGATTCAATCAAAATTTCTTCTGTCTTCAATGTGAAATAGTAGAGCCACAAGGCTGCACTACAGGCCGCGGCAGGAAATTTATTTAAACTGTACTCTATTCAGGAATAAATTTTTTAAATGATTTATCCAATTACTATTACTTCGAAGGTATTTTTTTGACAAAATATCCGCACATTGTTCGCTATTTGAGAACCACCCCTCCGGTATACAATTCACGTATACACGTCCGTAAAGTGGTGCCGCGCCTCGGGGTACGGTTCCCGTACATTCGTGTCGGGATCGAGGTCTCCGGTCGCGGTCTCCGGCCTCGGTCTCCGGTCGCGGTCTCAGGTCGCGGTCTCAGGTCGCGGTCTCAGGTCGCGGTCTCTGGTCGCGGTCTCCGGTCGCGTTGTCCATCCGCGGCAGGTATCATTTTTCCTGATAGCAGTGTTCACAGACATCCCGCCACTCGCTTGTTTACCACCGCGTCCCCTCCCCCGCCACACACCCTGCTGTGGGCTCGCTTAAGTGGCTTTAACAAAAAGCTCTAGATGAGCCGCTCTCTCGTCGAGATACGAAGTTCGACGGAGTTGGCGAGGTCGCATCGCGAGGACTTTCCAGAAAACTTTGTCACTTTGCTTTGTGCTCGAACGGGCACAACTTTCGACACTCATTCAGGGACTGTATACGAACTAGTGTCGGAATGAGGATACCACAAAAGAATTCGGTCAACGATTTCGTTACAGGCTTTTGTTGGGGCGCGGGCGGGACGTTCAGCCCCTGAAGTGACGTTTATTGATGATCGGGCGACATGAAGTTAAACTTTTCACAAACAGTAATGCGGAGGAGACGGCATCTTCACAAATACTGAGCATAATGAGTCAGCGCGCTGGTGTCGCAGGACGTGGTTGGTTATTTACTGAACGCACTGCAGGCGCGCGGGGAGCAGCTCGCCGAGCTCGGCGCTGCCTGGTGGTGAGGCGGAGCCCGGCCCGCCGGCCCGCCGGCCAGCAGTCGCCTCGCACGCAGTATTTATCAAACTGCAGTAATAACTACATAATTGAACAAGTAGATAATGTGGATGTAAAATTAATTATTTTTTAATTTAACTCGGGTCTAAATGTATTAAACAGTGCTGCTTGTACATGAACACACGCACAGGTTTTGCGCGAATTTCCGTTTCCGATGCGATGCCATGTATCGCCACAGATCACTTTAAAATCTACTAGATTGGAAGTTATATATTGCAATAGATTTGAGATGCACTTGAAACTCTGTGTTCGCCGCTTTAATTCGCTAGCCTTCCTACCGTCTGTGGCGGAGGTCTGTAATTCGATTTCGGAGCCACTTAAATGGTGAAGTACAGATTGTGGTAAGGTTTTCACATATCCATCAAGCTGTCTCCTACTCTCACATAATCAATCTGCTGCAGAAAAATTGTTACTTCATTCCAATAGTTATTCAAATGAGAGCCAGCTGTTGCGAGTACGCTTGACACTCGTCAGTCATTGTACTTTTGTCGTGAATCAATGTCGAAAAACTTAACTCGGTAACTAAGGGGATGTTTATTATTATTACTGTTCAATTTACGATCGTTCCTCCACTAAACATTTAATATATCGAGAATAACTCACCCCTCTTAAATGAGAACACATTCATGTTACAATACATAACGAATAAACAGAACTGAAGTCTCACAAAAGCTTCGATACCGAGCACAATCTACAGAGAAATCTATTCGGAAAGTTTACTTACTTGCAACTTCCGGTACTAACGGATCTTGTTTGTGGATTAAAGAATAATTTTGTTTTTTCTCCTCTACTTTAAATCGATTGGATAATTACTTATTAATATTTGAATTAATTACGCTGATAGTCCGCTGCGTTAGCTGACCAAATCATACTTAATACGTAAAATTATATAATGAACTAATGGTTTTGAAGATGTTAACGGTGCACCACATTACACACGTTGCACACGTTGCACACGTCGGTGACATTAGATGTAAAACCTCAATTTTACAGTTAAACTGAAATACGGAATAATATTTTCAAAGCGCTGAAAAGTAGCAAACAGCATTATGTAATAGGAATAGTGTTACCTTCAGGCATGAGCTATATTGTTCTGTTACAATTACCCAAAGCACGTGCGGGTATACTCAAGAGGACAACCTGTTCGGTTGGCTGTACGTTTGTACGAGGACGGTACATCGGAGGAAAACAATTAAAACCAAAGCACTTGGACAAATGTTCGCCGCCGAGCGATGATTCCTATTGATTTAGTAACAAAATTGGTGCGGGCCGCTGCCACTAAATCAGTGTAGACTTTACGTACGGCTCCCGTACGGAACCCCGACCCCCGTAAAAGTGATATATGAATACCAGGGAGTTAGAGTCGAGTGGGCAAGTTGCGGAGTGAGGTGCGCGCGGGCGGCGCGCTCCGCGATCCACCGCCGTCGTGAAGCCGACCTGGTCACTTTATGTGAACATAACATTATTCTGATTCAGTTGAGATGAAATTATTTACTGTTTAACATTCGCGTGGCCACGAGGACCGATTTGTGCCGCAACAGTTTTAATTATAAGAGACGTGTGTAAAGTAAAAATGTAGTGTAAAAATGGTTCCAAAAGCAATGCGTCCTGCACTAGCTTTGGCCTTGTCGTGGTGGAGGGACTCAGTACCGTTGACCTGCTCATCTACATCCCGAAGAATTAGACTTCAGTATATAGTGTAGGTTTGGTTAAAGTGGTTATTTTAAGTAGGCCCGAAGAGATTTACT
Source organism: Ornithoptera alexandrae (assembly GCA_029030555.1). Lineage (NCBI taxonomy): Eukaryota > Metazoa > Arthropoda > Insecta > Lepidoptera > Papilionidae > Ornithoptera > Ornithoptera alexandrae. The sequence goes on along the minus strand of JARDVY010000051.1, from coordinate 8,349,003 downwards.
TTAGGAGCGTACCGGAGCTGCGTTTCGCAGAGCATTTTATCTGCCACAGCTGAACGCCCGCGACGGAGTCTAAGATCGGATCGCCTATAGGATGTGGATATTTTCCTATCTTGGTCTCCATGACTTCCGAACGGCATATTCGGGTATCACTCAGAAACAACACAAACAAAATTTCAGTTACATGAAAATAAAACGTTTTATTTCAGTAACCCGGCGCACCGTCCTGACAACGGGACAATTGCGCGAATTGAAAATAAAGCCGTAAATCTGGTGAGGCCGTTCATCATGCGCAGCTCCCCGGCCAGCTCCCCGGCCAGCGCCCGCGGCGAGCGGTACGCGTTCGTTAATTCGGCGGCGGGCCCCGGCGCGCCACTTTTATGAATCTTTTATAGCTGATTACGTCTTCCCCCGCGGTGACTCCGCGGTCCATTCCTTAACTTACGTACACTTTGTACAAAATTTAAATGAATATCGAAAAAGTTTTACGCCGACATCAAAGAATTGATTATCAAATGACCTGTAAAGAAACACTTGCAATAAACATGGTGACCATTTTGTTGTAGGTCTCTATCGCGGCCTGTCTAGTCAGGTATCAGCTCCAGGCTTACTGTGATCTAACAAAAGTATGTTGACATTAATATTGCGCCACGTCCGGCGGCGGGACGAGTCTATTTGCACAGCTGATTAAATGTTTACGCGACAAACAAATGGTCGGACAATAAGTTAGGCTCTTTTGCTGATAGCCAGGAGTTCACAAACATTACAGTACTTGAGGCAAGTGGAATTACTGAGATAGTGAGACTAAACGTGTTATATTACAAAGCTACGAGCGCTTTCACTTCTATGTTATCTGTACCTCAGGCACCTACCGCCAGTTGGAGGTCCAGCGCTACTCGTCTCTCTGTGGAATGAAAAGAATAAAGCGGTACGACTTTCATGTCAAGCGCCGGCCCGAGGCGTAGGTTAAAAAACGTTTGCTCACACAGACACACAGGCACAGACACAGACACAGCCACACCGCCGCCCGCGATTGTCCCCATTCAACTTTGAGCCGTTCCCAGCGCCGGGGGCCGCCGCCGCTACCGCCGCCGCCAGCGCGCAGCGCACCGCGTCCGGTACGAAGCGGTCCCGGCGCCGAGCCGTTGTGCTCAAACTTCAGCCTCCGGCTTAAGGAAACGATTGAGGCGAGCTAATGGGAACTATTTTAATGGAAACAGGGTAATATCCGCAAGCAAGTTAATCCTCTTTAGCCGCGTCTTTGATGCTCATTTCAGGCTACAGACGACTTGCAAAATATACTCATGTAAACAAGGGCGTCCAGCCCTTAGAGAAGGGTGTTATAGACGTTAACGTGCATTACCGTAGCCGTGTCGGGCGAGCTGTGTGCTACGGACGGCTGATCCGTTTCTACGGTACTACTTAACTTATAGTTGTAAAGGCGCGGAATATACTTCTAGCTATAACTAAAATACATGTAACTGTTGGTGGTTCTGAAGGTTATTAGTTCTCCATCAACCCTGCGAGTGGTGTATCTCCTTATAAAATACTGATAACGAGCTCAGTCTGATACAAAGTACACGCGCATAATTTTCTTCCCCGCGCTCGCCCGCCTGCGCCCGTTTGTAGGGCAAAAGCAAATCATTTCTGATTATCAATAGATTGTTCATTATGGTGGGGGTGACGAACGTGAGGCCGGTGTGCAGCGGACGCGGCGGTGCACCCCACTCGAACCGTAATATTTATACAATGTTTCTAGGTTGTATTATTCTACTTAAATACTACTTAAAGCCGCATAGAGGATAATGCAAACAAATGTGCTCAAGGTTTCGCTTCGTGATCGAATCTGAAATCAGATCTTTTTTTATTTAACTAAGCGACGAGAGCAGCGCGACTTTCACTTGATGGTAAGTTATACACCCGCCGATAACACGGTGGTGCTAGTTACAAAAAGTATACACTCGTACTGCACCCCATTGCGCTCTTCACCTCAAGACGTAAGATGTTAAGTCTCGTTAACCCAATAATTATAATAGCTATAGCACCTTTCAAACCGGAACACAATAATGTTTACACACTATTTTTTGGAGGAAAAAATAGACGTTACGGTTCTACCTACCTAGACTGTCTCCGGCTACAGAGATGCGCACGGCGAGCGGAGCACGCTGCACGGCGCGCGGAGTACGGTGCGCGGAGCACGGTGAGTGGAACACGGAGCACGACGCGCGTAGCACGGCGCGCGGAGTACGGTGAGCGGGACACGGAGCACGGAGCCCGGCGCAGGGCGCGCGAAGCACGAGCACTACGCGTGGAGCACGGCGCGCGGACTACGGTGAACGGAGCACGGTGCGCGTAGCCTGGCGCAGGGCGCGCGGAGTACGGTGCGCGAAGCACGGCGCACGGCGCGCGGAGTACGGTGCGCGAAGCACGGCGCACGGCGCGCGGAGTACGGTGCGCGAAGCACGGCGCACGGCGCGCGGAGTACGGTGCGCGAAGCACGGCGCACGGCGCGCGGAGTACGGTGCGCGAGCGGCGCACGGCGCGCGGAGTACGGTGCGCGAAGCACGGCGCACGGCGCGCGGAGTACGGTGCGCGAAGCACAGCGCACGGCGCGCGGAGTACGGTGCGCGAAGCACGGCGCACGGCGCGCGGAGTACGGTGCGCGAAGCACGGCGCACGGCGCGCGGAGTACGGTGCGCGAAGCACGGCGCACGGCGCGCGGAGTACGGTGCGCGAAGCACGGCGCACGGCGCGCGGAGTACGGTGCGCGAAGCACGGCGCACGGCGCGCGGAGTACGGTGCGCGAAGCACGGCGCACGGCGCGCGGAGTACGGTGCGCGAAGCACGGCGCACGGCGCGCGGAGTACGGTGCGCGAAGCACGGCGCACGGCGCGCGGAGTACGGTGCGCGAAGCACGGCGCACGGCGCGCGGAGTACGGTGCGCGAAGCACAGCGCACGGCGCGCGGAGTACGGTGCGCGAAGCACGGCGCACGGCGCGCGGAGTACGCTGCGCGAAGCACAGCGCACGGCGCGCGGGGTACGGTGCGCGAAGCACGGCGCACGGCGCGCGGAGTACGGTGCGCGAAGCACGGCGCACGGCGCGCGGAGTACGGTGCGCGAAGCACGGCGCACGGCGCACGGAACACGGAGCACGGCGCACGGCGCACGGAACACGGAGCACGGCGCACGGCGCACGTCTTACACGTCTGACGTTTAGGTTCGGCCAATATTTGGCTGAATGTAGTCAATATCATTTCCAATGCGATATCAATGTTTATCAATGAGACTCATATTGGCGCGGCGATGTCTCGGAGCGATGCTGGATGTGAGCTCTCATATTTATCTTGGAATGTCTTCGATTCGATATTAAAAATATATTTCTGTAGTCGCGAGATCCATCAGTAAGGTCGTCATCTAGATGGGGTAGAGTGGTGCAGTATAAATGTTGCGTATCCAGGTCTGGAGAGCACTGTAGCATATGACATTCCCTGGTAGTCGTAGCTAAGATATAAAGCGGAGTGTTTAGATTCCAGAGGCGATATTTGTATGGAGATGGTACTTGCCATTTTATAGCCAATGGATTTATGCAGCGTTCCGTACAACAAAGAGACTGGAAGTGCGGCAAGTTTTAACAGTAGTAACACACCAGCTGAAAAAACGAGTTAAGATGTTTACACTGTCCTATTACCTCAGAAATTATATATATAAATAAGAAATTATATTACATTATTTTATTTTTTGGGATTATTCAATATTTATTCGTTTTTAATGAGCTGTTGAGGGTGCAGCGGTGAACAAATTCAACCCCACGTCAATGTCATTAACAGGGAAGTAAACCTCCAAGAAGTCACGTCATTAGCATTGCTCTGCAATAGAAGCAGTTAAAGTGCGCAGTGCTCGAGAGCGCTAGAGGAAACAACAACGGAATTTATCTAAGCTTTTAGCTTTAATGAACGTTATTTGCTACGCGGCGCGTTGTTCTCTAACCTCTACGTGTACATGCACACGTGCACGTGCACGTGCTTACATCAATGTACTAATTTAGATATATTGTTCGCGCAAATCTGTCCGAAGAAAACTACAAGTGAACGTTGCGGCGGCTGTGGTTATTTGTTTCTATTCTGAACACCTAAATGTAAATCGGACGTGCAATTTGAATATGTTAATCTGCTGAAAAGTTGAGATGATGCTGAGCCGGTATACTGCTGCGAAATCTACTGACGAGCTGAAACAAAGCGGGGAACATAAAAACTTTCTCATTGGAAGAAATTGTTGATGAAAACTTTTTTTGCGGGCGCTTTGTCGCATCTGCATCGCTTATTTCCGCCGCCAAAAAGTAGTGACGATACTTTATTGTGTTCCGACGTGCAGGGTGCTGTAATGACGTAATGAGATGTGCGACTGAAGTAATGAGACCGGACATCTTATTTCTGTAGGCAACACGCGTAAAGCGGAGCATTATGAACACCGCCACCAACGCCGCGTTGTTGCGGGCAAATTTATTATTCACGATCTTGTGAACATCTTACTTCTCTCGTCGCTACATAAAATATACATTTTAGCATATACTTATATACCACACACGCGCACACACACACACACACACACACATATATATATGTGTGTGTAAACCGGTGCCACTTCTTGGTTACCTATGCAGACGTCGGCCGCCGGATCAGGTCGACTGCTACACATCGACGTTCACCAACGAGATATACGAGTACATGGCCGCCGGCATTACTCGAGCTAAGAAATTACTGTGAAATGGCTGCTGTAATGAATATGCAAATGAATGTATTTAAATCCTTCTCCCGCGGTCCCTGCCGACTCCCGTCACCCCCGTCACCACCGTCACCCCCGGCAAGTGTCCATCAGTCAGCCAGAGAAGTTATTATTAGCAGTTAAAGGAATTTATGGTGCCATTATTTGGGCATTCTTCTCCCTAAAGTGGGAAAATAAAGAATAATTAGTTGTAAGCGTGTGAGGGAGTGTAGCGGGGCGGTGCGAGGGTGCGACGCTGCGATGGTGCGGGGGTGCTGCGGTGCGCGTCGCACTGCGAGCACTCGTTACTTTTCATATGAATATTGTGTGTACTGTGGAATAACGTTTGTCTCTATGGCTACATGTCAATGTTTTTCCGGAGTAGCAGTTGAATCAGGCACATTTAAGTGTTATCATTTATTATGCAAAACTCAATATTAATACTGTACTTTTAGGAAGGTACTTGTTTTACTACCAATCAATTTAAATTAGTACCATGGCCGGCTCCGCCGTACAATGTGAATTGTGTAAGAGATGCTGTGTGAATATCCTTAATAGCTTGTCATTGTTATAGACAAGTCCTTTGTTCGCCCGCACACGGCCGTCCTGCCCTGCCCGCCGCCAAAACATATTCCCATCGTCACCAGCCGGAAATGTGATTAAGCTACTGCTCGCAGCAAATAGGTTTTTCATAACACAAAGCCACCAGGCGAGCTGAATGTTCACGCGCAGGCCGGCGACGCTCCTTGCCCGGACAATGTGATCCCAACAACAATGTAAAAGCTTTTATCTTAATTCGAAATCGAACGCGGGATCTCGAGCTGTGAATGGCTCGAAACTTTGGTTCATCGCGCAGTTACACGAGATGGAGGGTTCTCTGTCCGTACGACTACGGGTTAATTGGCAATAAAAACTTGGTACAGTTCGTCTGTTTATTATCGCCAATTACTACCCGTAAAGGAACGCGGCGGCGTGTACGCGCACACGCACACGGCGTTTGACTGCACAACTGACACCGGTAGTGGATACACATTGTATATAAAACAATTTGAAAGGCAACAATTCGGCAGACATTTATGAGAGGGCACATTCACGAAGCGAGCGAGCTAACAGCGCTTTCAGCTTTACTAAATTCAATTTCCAACGTGAATGCATCGTTTGGTTCCGCAGGCGGCTCCGCTCGCCGACAAACATTGATTATTATGAGCACGGCTTTAAGGTCCCAGCTCCTCGCCTGTCCCAACTAATGTTCCGTCGCACGGAGACTCGCGCAGCATCGCACGGCGCGCGTCGTGCATCTCTCATTACGCGTGCGTTTATATTAGTGTACTGGTCGTCTAGGTAGGTACCGCCGCAGCTCCCATTGCAGACAATAAAAACCAGTGTGCAAAAATTACTGTATTCCAGTTTGAAGGCTACTGTAGTAAATGAACGAGATTTTACATGTTATGACTCAAAGCGACAAGCACATTGTACTGTTGTATAAACATCTCACCTAGCACATCGTTTATATCAGTATACGTATCGCTCCTCATCAGATGAACGCCTCCGTCGTCCGTGTCGCCGCTCCGTCGTATAATAGAGTAGTTAAAACATCTTTGTAGTAATGTAGCGCCGCAGAACTACAATAATAGTTTGGAAACATTTCGCTGCAGAGAGACAAAAAGCGATGATATTATTCCGTTCACGAGTTAACAGTCGGTGGCGGGCGGCGAGCGGCGGGTGGCGAGCGGCGGGCGGCGGGTCCGAGGCGACTTCAAATGAAAACTCCACTTCTCGATTGAGTTCCACTATCCGGATAGAATTCAATTAAAGCAGACAAAGGGAGGCTGCGCGTCGGGAGAGTGGGTTTCTTTTTAAGAATTTTAAATATGTTTTCAAACGATACTTTTGCTAGTGGGTCTGGAAGTCGAGCTGCTGCCTCGCTATTGGCCTCGGACATTGCAGGAAGTTGACTTGGGCACCTTCCCCAAAAGGATCTTTCTCTTTCTCAAAAACCGGCGACACTGTTGCTACTGCCCGGGTAATACTGCTGTCCACGGCCGACGGTGACCATTTACCATTGCGTAAGATGACTGCTTATCTGTCTATCGTACTGTTAATGTTATAAAAAAAATAATAAAATACAATGCATTTTATATCGGTGTCATTACTTTCGTTAATTATAAGTTGGCAACATTTAAAATACGACAATACGGAAGGTACGCGCGAGCAGTACGGCGGCGGTCTGTCGCGAGGCGTCAGGATATGTGCTACTGAAAAGCGAGGATAGTTGGTATAAAAATAAGATGATAGGTTTCAAGAGTACAGTGCCGGATCAGTTCCCATTCGCACAGAAAAATTAGTGAAGCCCGCGGGGACTTAAAAAAACGTTCATTTAACTCTTCAGATATGTAAAGGCATCCCATAGACAGCATCCTAACGACAATCAGTTCTAAATACTTTGATAACAACAAACTTGGGCTGCCTCAACGGGAACTGCTCACTTCAAATGCAGTGAGGGGCCGCAGCGTCGCAACCCCCTATATGTATTTACCCCGCGACTCAGTACAGTTTATGTATTTTTTTGAGTGACTTCCAATTTTTGAGGAAATTTCAGAGCACTCACGTTTAATTAAAATTTTAATGGGTATCGTGTAAAACAATATGGAAAATAAATAAAAATATAAAACGCAACGGACAGTCGGATGGTCCCAATTAAAGTCCAGAACAAACAGTGCTGAAACAGAATTGATGTGGTGGGATTGGAGGGGGAATTATATGGAATAAGTTAAAAAGCTACTCTGGTAAAATATTTCACAAAAGACTGAGAAGTCGTTTAAGTTACATTCAAAACGAAGCTGCGGCCGTTTCAGGAAATTAGAGCTCGGTAAATCATTTTTGTTCAAGGTGGAACCGAGCTGTAAATCACGAGCGGCGCTTCCTGTTTATAGCCTTATCGCAAAACACATTACGATTTGAAGTTTTCAAATAGAGTTCATTATATTAATAGAAATGAAAAGCATTCCGGATGAGATCTTTACATTCCTACTCACACGTACAGAATGCACGTAAAGAAATGGCTCGATCGACGAAACGCGTTTCGATAAAATATTACCACAATTGTAACTCTACAACTAGACCGGATGTTGAACCAGGGAACTCTGTGTTGTAAGGCGAGAGCTTGGCCACTGCGTCACGGGGAAAGTGAGTACGGAAACCTTCACCGGCAGCGCAACAGTAAAACGCATTTTAGAAGTGAATGACGCGTTCAAACATGAAATATAAATATTCCGACAGAGTTCCCGCACACCGCCCTCATCCCCCACCCCCTGCGTCAACTGAAACGTAAAAAGTAAAAGTGATAACTCTCGGCGGCCGCGAGCCGACAGACAGAATTAGGAAATGAAAAAAGTTCCATCGTAAACGTCCCCCATGCAAGCTGCATGAAGCGGGCGGCGCTGCTGCGAACTCCAGCAATTTGTTTTGCAAAATTAATTTGAGTGGCGCGCGCGATATACCCCGCTCCACTCGCTCCACCCGCTTCACTCGCTGCACCCGCTCCACTCGCTGCACCCGCTCCACTCGCTCCACCCGCTCCACTGGCTCCACTCGCTCCACCCGCTTCACTCGCTGCACCCGCTCCACTCGCTGCACCCGCTCCACTCGCTCCACCCGCTCCACTGGCTCCATTCGCTCCACCCGCTCCACTCGCTGCACCCGCTCCACTCACCCCACTCGCGCCACTTTCTCCACTCGCTCCTCGCGCTCCACCCGCTCTACCCGCTCCACTGACTCCACCCGCTCTACTGGCTCCACCCGCTCTACTGGCTCCACCCGCTCCACTGGCTCCACTCGCTCCACCCGCTCCACTCGCTCCACCCGCTCCCTTCGCTGCACCCGCTCCACTCACCCCACTCGCGCCACCCGCTCCACTCGCTCCACCCGCTCCATCCGCTCTACCCGCTCCACTCGCTCTACCCACTTCACCCGCTCTTCTGCCTCCACCCGCTCTACCCGCTCCACTCGCCCCACTCGCTCCAGTTGAAGTTTCAGTTAGAAAAAACTTCAAGCTGCAATGAAGCAAGTAAATAACAAACAAACAAGTACTTAAATATCAAAATCTATTTAAATAACTGTGTGTAGTTGAGCGTTAAGTAACAGCTGCGTGCGCTGCAAAAAGTTTGAAGTGCGCGTGCGCACGACTCTCGCTACTCGCACATATATTTCGCTCAATATCGCCCTCGCTTTGTGTGAGTGAACCTAGGTACTTGAAATCGGAGCAGGTTGGTTGGGATACACCATTTAAGGCGATTGGAGGAAAGCTGGTGGGACGGAACCACTGAAGTCACAGAACAAATGTTCAGTTTTGGTCCTGCTGATCTTGAGCGCAGCCTTCTCTAATTTATTTCGTCATTTTTTCAACCGGCTCTGCACCTCGCGTTCATCTTCTCCGACAAGTACGATGTCGTCGACAAAAAACATACACCAGGTGGCCTCCTCCTGTATGTCTGATGTTAGTGCATCCATTACCAGGAGGAAGAGGCCCACCAAGACCCCGAAACTGTCGTTTTCGCCAGCAGTGGACCGGATGTGTGTACTGGCATGACAGTACATAGCACGAATAAGCTGGAGGTATTTCCCAGGCCCTCCTTTCACTTTCAGAGCCCACCAACTTATCGTATGCCTTTTCGAGGTCCACGAACACCATGTGCAGGTTTTTATGCGCACGTCTATATTTTTCGCACAGTTGACGGAAAGCAAAAATGGCGTCCGTAGTCCTCCGCGCAGGCATAAAATCAAATTGGTTCCGGGCTAGCTCACTCTCCTCTCCCAGTGTTCCCGCTAAGATTCTTTCGCACACTTTCATACTATGCGCCATGAGCTCTATTCCTCACATGTATGAAACAAAAATATATACTCAACACAAAAATTGATATTAGTAATGAAAGGTGATTATGTGACGTCTGCATGGAATCTGCCCGCGCCACGTCGCGCCATACACGCACGTCGGAGCGGCGCACAGACGCACAGACACACAGACACACAGACACACAGACGCACAGACGCACAGACACACAGACACACAGACGCACAGACACACAGACACACAGACACACAGACACACAGACGCACAGACACAGACACACAGACACACAGACGCACAGACACACAGACACACTGACGCACAGACACACAGACACACAGACGCACAGACGCACAGACGCACAGACACACAGACACACTGACGCACAGGCACACAGACGCACAGACACAGAGACACACAGACGCTCAGACGCACAGACACAGAGACACACAGACACACAGACACACAGACACACAGGCACACAGACACACAGACGCACAGACACACAGACACACAGACACACAGACACACAGACGCACAAACGCACAGACGCACAGACACACAGACACACAGACACACAGACGCACAGACGCACAGACACACAGACACACAGACGCACAGACACACAGACACACAGACACACAGACGCACATACACAGAGACACACAGACGCACTGACACAGAGACACAGAGACACACAGACACAGACACACAGACGCACAGACACACAGACACACAGACACACAGACGCACAGACGCACAGACGCACAGACACACAGACACACAGACACACAGACACACAGGCACACAGACACACAGACGCACAGACACACAGACACACAGACACACAGACACACAGACGCACAGACGCACAGACACACAGACACACAGACACACAGACGCACAGACGCACAGACACACAGACACACAGACGCACAGACACACAGACGCACAGACGCACAGACACAGAGACACACAGACGCACTGACACAGAGACACAGAGACACACAGACACAGACACACAGACGCACAGACAGAGACATACAGACACACAGATACAGACACACAGACGCACAGACGCACAGACACACAGACGCACAGACACACAGATACAGACACACAGACACAGACACACAGACACACAGACGCACAGACACACAAACACACAGACACACAGACACACAGACGCACAGACGCACAGACGGACAGACACATAGACACACAGACACACAGACGCACAGACACACAGGCACACAGACACACAGGCACACAGACACACAGACACACACGCACAGACGCACAGACACAGAGACACACAGACGCACAGACGCACAGACACAGAGACACACAGACACACAGACACAGACACACAGACGCACAGACACACAGACACACAGACACAGACATACAGACACACAGATACAGACACACAGACGCACAGACGCACAGACACACAGACGCACAGACACACAGATACAGACACACAGACACAGACACACAGACACACAGACACACAGACACACAGACGCACAGACACACAGACACACAGACAGACAGACGCACAGACGCACAGACACACAGACAGACAGACGCACAGACACTCAAACACACAGACACACAGACACACAGATACACAGATACACAGACACACAGACACAGACACACAGACGCACAGACACACACACACACAGACACAGACATACAGACACACAGATACAGACACACAGACGCACAGACGCACAGACACACAGACGCACAGACACACAGATACAGACACACAGACACAGACACACAGACACACAGACGCACAGACACACAAACACACAGACCCACAGACACACAGACGCACAGACGCACAGACGGACAGACACATAGACACACAGACACACAGACGCACAGACACACAGGCACACAGACGCACAGACACACAGGCACACAGACACACAGGCACACAGACACACAGACGCACAGACACACAGACACACAGACGCACAGACACACAGGCACACAGACACACAGACACACAGACGCACAGACACACAGACACACAGGCACACAGACACACAGGCACACAGACACACAGACGCACAGACACACAGGCACACAGACACACAGGCACACAGACACACAGGCACACAGACACACAGGCACACAGACACACAGACGCACAGACACACAGACACACAGGCACACAGACACACAGGCACACAGACACACAGACGCACAGACACACAGGCACACAGACACACAGGCACACAGACACACAGGCACACAGACACACAGGCACACAGACACACAGACGCACAGACACACAGACACACGCCGGCGACACGCCGCCACCTTTGACGGCAAAGTCGAGTAAAATTAAAAAAATTGTTTGTCGGATATCCGGTATTCCGTTTGATTAGTGCGCGAGCTGTGTGTCCGTGTGTGTGTGTGTGTGCGCAGCGCGAGTCGGCCATTAGTAGTATTACTCTAGAGTGCGTTTACTTTTTCCAATCGATGCCTGTTTTGCATCGCGACGAACCCGGCGCAGCCTCCACTCGACGTCTTTCTAACTTTAGTCTCCGACATGTTTTTCCGCCCGACATTCCACGCGTTGCCTCGAAGCGCAGTAAGAGGTCATATTTATTTTAATTACAAATGTTTGTATGACGAAACGATGAGACGAGCAAAACGTTCATCTAATTGCCAGTAATACAACTATCGGTAACAATGCGGTGCTAGTTAAGATATACGCTGCTACATTACCGTGTGGTCTAAAACCATAAGATGTGTTCTCCTCTCCTCGCGTCAATGGGCACTGTTCACTAGCTACAGCACACTTTAAATGGAATCGCAGTAGTGTTTGCTACCTACATTCTAACGCTAAAAGAGTGTCGGGAAGTCCTGGTGTGGAAAGGACCCAGACAGGCGAGGGTTTATATTTGTAAAACAATAAGTACATGTAAGTGAGGCTGCAGCAGTGTCCGGTGCGGGTAAATGAATATTTAAAGCGCTGCAGCGCTACGATGCGATGCAGTATTCAGCGCGCAGCAAACGGCGCGCCCGGCGCTACGGGAGTGCTACGCGCTTGTAGCGCTCCTGTAAAATTATAACCCGTTGTGTTACAGAACGAGGTCATGCAGGTCGGAGTAACTGACAATATCAGTACGTCGTGTGAATATTAGACAACACATTAAGATTATTTACGGGGACACTATTTTTCTTTTTCTTTTTGGGAGATTTTATTCAAGATCATATTTACTTCTTCAATCTAAAAACGTCGCATTTATAGTTATCATAATATTAAGTGAAGAAGTACTTCTGCATCGGCATCACGTGGTATTGTGTAAACCGTTGGCAGAGTTGCAACGTGTAATTTAGCTAAACAGTTTTAGAAGAGTTCGTTGTTAAATTATTAATCTATGAACATTATTTACTTCTTGTTATCAATTTAAATTGTTGTATTTATACAAATCACAAAACATTCTGTTTTTCTGAAAATGTGTTATATTTTCTAAAATCACGTAGCAATGAGCGAAACGAGCGCAACTAAGTGTTGTGTAGACATCCTAAATCATGTTAAATTGTTTCAGGCTTGCGTATCACTTACCGTTTGAACATTCCGCTGGCGACGATGGATAGTCCTGTAAAAAATATATCAAGTCCCACACCGACAGACCTGAACAATGAGGAGGCATTAACAAATTGGAACGCTTAAGATAAAAAACAACAAGATGGATTCACAGGGGCTGCGCCCTCGTGGATGTACCGGTTTAATTCCGCTGCAGCGCAGCGCCAGCGAGGAATTAATCGCGCCGAGTGAGAAATGAAAATGAAGAGAAATATCGCCCCGACAACACCAGCAACCCCTCGCGCGCGCTACGGGCACTCGGCTCGCGTCCTGCGTGTACCGTAGTCGTCACTTTTCGCGAGATGTTACGGTGATCGTATGAATAAAACCACGAAAAATGAACATCCTTCCAATCATCGTCAAGCGCCGCATCACCCGCTCCACCCGCACCACCCCTAACACCCGCTACTGCACAACTGCGCTCAGCACTTCGCCGCTTTCTATTAACATAAAACATAAATAAACCTCTACCTTTTTTTCTGCTGTAGTAATACTAAATACCTTCAATAAAACTTAAAGATCCCTGCATCACCTCCCAGGTGAATTATTCCACCACTTTTCTCTCTTTGAGCAAAGCGCACTAGAATATATACAGCACACCCTTACTATAATTCGGACAATAAATTACCCTAAATCCGTCACCCAAAAGCAATAAAAGCTTAAAAAAAAATAAAAGCGAAGATGCGGATGTCACCTATCATCATCATTGTCTCCTCTTCTCCTCTATAACGGGATGTGTTTTGATGAACTGTTTGACATGATGCCTACGGCCACATTTCATCATCGCACTGCTAGCCATCGGCAGGGAATTCATCCTCATACCGTTGAACCGCCGTGGTCACGTACGGTCCGGTTCCAGAGATGTTTTCTCCCGAGAACATTCAAATAGTGGAACGAGTTACCTATCAAGGTTTTCCCTAGGAGTTACAATGTGAAGTTCTTCAAAAAACCGTGAAAAGGTTTCCCCAGGTCGACAACACGTCCAGTGATACTTCTGGTGTTACTGGCGATCATAGGTTGCGGAAACCGCCTAACATCAAGCGCGCCGCAAGCCTATTTGCCGCCTTAGTGGTATAAAAAAAATCGTTATCGTCAGCCAACAAACGCCCGATGCTGACTAGTTACCAATAAAAATCCTGTGTGAATGAATACACTTGGTTGCGAGTGCACGTTGTAAGATTGTTGTGCAATATATCAAACGTGTGAAGTATTATATCTAGCAACTGGGTGAATTTGGTGTGCTTCCGACACAGAAACCCTTGAAACAATTTACACCGGCTACGGGAGGTGGCGAGGCGCGGGAAAGGGGCGTGTTGTTAGTGTTGAGGCGAGGGGCATCTCCTGGCGGTGGGGGCGCGGTGGAGGCGCGCTGCGGGCGAATAGTTGTAGATACGACAACACAGAGTTGGTAATTCGTGCCCCTGAACTGAGTGCGCCCACTCTGTAACTAATTTATGTGATAATAATGTGTACTTCATTTTTAATTTTGGCAAATTAGAATAAAAATGTACAATATCCTTTTTTCTATTTCAAACGTTTAATATTAAACTAAAACTGAAAATTAATGTAAAACTTTCGGATTAAATAAAACCTCACTTTATGAATGATATGATAAAGCTTAATGGATATTGACTTAAGAACAGAAAGTGTTGGTAATCTGAGTGCAAGTACTGAAATGAGGGACAGTAATAAAGAGGAAGATGTATGTTTGGAATAAATACTAAAATATATTTAAATGTATTAATCTTGGCAGCAACTAATACCTAAGTAATAAAATAAAAAGCAAGCTCATTAAGATTACTGTCTTGAACATGCTGCTTGTTATACAGAAAAGCAATTTTCATGATCTAAACTTGACTTGTATCAGATTAGTATTACACTTTAAAAGGAATGGGACTG
Source organism: Ornithoptera alexandrae (assembly GCA_029030555.1). Lineage (NCBI taxonomy): Eukaryota > Metazoa > Arthropoda > Insecta > Lepidoptera > Papilionidae > Ornithoptera > Ornithoptera alexandrae. The sequence continues at coordinate 8,333,883 of JARDVY010000051.1, read as the reverse complement.
TGACAGTTTTCAAGGAACAGATAATAAACGGAAATTCAATTTATTCTCAAAAATATTTTGTTAAAATGCTGAGATCTTTCATTTCAAGTTAAGTAAGATCACCAAGTAGCTGATTCGCCGCCGGACTTTCCCCTGGGTGCATACTATGTAGTCCGCTGTTTACTGCTACATCAATGAAGTTAATATTTATGTTAGGTAAGATAATTTCCGACATCTTTTAGACATTTTATAATAGATTGAATTACGGGTATATACTGAGTAAAAAAAAATACAATTCATGCCGAAAGTTTTGCGAATTTTTATACAATGGGTCACACGTGCTGCGCGACGTGCAGCGGTAACTATTGTTTGGAGTCGTTTTAAATGTCGTGTACACTGAAGCGACACTAATCTATGGTATCCTATTAGAAAGTAAGTGGCCACGGCTTTCCGATACGTTTGGACAAAACAAGACAAGGGCCACCATTCGTCACCACTAACACCCGATCAGTGGACATCCATCACGGCGCCGCGCCGTCTTGGGATCTACTGCGGAGTGATTTATTGCTCCCAGCGCGCGTCCAATTTATACGATGTTTTGCTTTGTGTCTTTCATCGCTACAATGAAATTAATAAAAGTAATCACTATTCTATTTATTTGACTCGTCAGCAGATATATAATGACGTTTATGATATAATAAAAAAAAATATTATTATCTTATAAAAGATACACATTAAATTACACGCAAGAGCACAATAACATACTTTACAACATTCGTTAAAAAGTATTCCCCAATATATTGTGTGCTGCAGTATATCTCTTAATAAAGCAACAGCGATGCTCTCATTGTTTATTGTACAGCCACTACACAACCCCTAACTGTACTTTGTCGGTGTCAGCACATAACTTGCTCCTGCAATATTCCTGTACCGCCCACCACGTCGGGAACAATGCAGCTGTAAACTGAAGAACTAATTGATTTTCGAATAATACTTAAAGTAATTTTGTATGTATGCTAATTCATGGTCGTAGTGCTCGTAGCAAGTCCCTCCGTACATAGACGCACGAGTGCTACGAGGCGCGCGGGGGTGCGGTGTGCGCAGGCGCGGGCGCGGGCGCGGGCGCGCAATCAGCGCCCGTATTTGCGCAGAGCTCGAGCTTTTTCAATCTTTTGTGGCGCGACCATTATCCACGGAAACACTGAACGTTTACAATTCTGTTTTACTTTGTGCAAGCAACTTTTATTAATTTTAATTCTCAATAAATTAATTCAACTATTCAATTAAAATAGAGCATTACAATTTAAAATACTTTAAATATGTATTGGTAAGGGCCGTCGTTGTCACAGAACGACGCTAACAGAGTGCGGGGTGACATGTCACGTGTTTCCAGGGGTAATCGCGCCGCGCTTGTAGCGCTGTCCCGTTATCAGCTTTTAAAAACATATGAAAATATTACCCGGAAAAATTTACATGCAAGATGTTAAGAGTACAAAAGTTCAACAAGAGTCCGTAATGAAGCGAGGGTTGTGACAATAAAAGGCTAATTGCAATGTTTGCGCGGCGCCCCCGCCGGAAGTGCAGCGCCCGCGCGGGCCCATTCACACCGTAACCGGGTTACGACTAACTGCTGCACTCGGCTCACGCGTTTATTAATTTTATTTAATATTTTATAACTTAAGTAGAAAAGAATAATTTTATAAATATGTTACTTATAATAATAATGAATCAAGTTGTAATTATCACATAATTGTTTCAAACATTACCAGAAATCAACTACTGTTTGTTTCCTATGTTTTGATTGTTATAGTTTAACCCATATATAATTTTACGTACTTTATTACCCATGACATTGAGCACCTTTTGTATTATATTTGAAAAAATATCAATAAATATATCTTTTAATTGATTTTCTACTAAACATTTAAGTATATGTAGCTTTGAAATCGCAAACCAATTCCTTGACCCTTTCGATCCTTTCAAATCGGATTCCAGTTTTTATTACCTTAAATCGATGGCTTTGGAAATATGTAAAATGAATATTGTTAAATTGAGCTGGTGGCATTAAAGAATAGAATTCAAAGTGCTGGATAAGGAATAAACATAATCTCAGATGCAGAGCAGACGAGGCGCTGAGGAGACGTAGGTGAGATTTAAATTAATTAAAAAAAAAGTAAAGCTATGAGTAAATTCGCAAGTAAATCCAATTAACGGTATCCCCTCGAGCACGTGCACACCACCACCCTCCCCCAACCCCCTTACGCGGTATTAATATGTTACTGATCGCGATTGACTGCCTTGGGCCGGGTGAGGGGCCGGCGCGGCGGTACCGGCCTTCAATCAACTATTATCCGGGACAACGGCGTACCTTTTGTCGCATCGACTTAAAATTACATTACAGTATTATATCTTAATATCACCAGCAATGCGCTTTTATATGTGTTTCCCTTCTTTTACCGGATAACGTTTAGAAAAGACACACAACGTGTGCTCCCGGCCGACGCGACTATACTAATTAATATTGTGATTGCATGCACTGTGCATGATGTATTATATATATATATATATATATATATATATATATATATATGTAATAAGTGAATATACACTACAAATGAAGTACCAATTAAATGGACGTAATATAACTTTGTATTACCAATATAACTAACTTAAAGCATAAACAGAAAAACTTATCTCCCAACCGTTGTTACTATTTTATTATTTAAGTAACGCGAGCCGTTCAGATGCACATCTCGTTGTACAAGTAAGTATTTACAATTTATAAAGCCAATGAACAATTTCAATATATATTATATCTAGTTAGTATGTCAATATGCGCACACGGAGAATAAATAAATTAGTTTGGTTATAGTACAATATTGTTCACGATAGCAGCCCTTCTTTCAAAGGGGTAGATGTGTGCTACGAATTAAAGAAGAGGTCGGCGCAGCGATGGCACCAGCAACAGATCCGCGAGGGCATTAAAAGTATTGCGGAGCCAGTGCAGCGCGATCAGGCGCGGCTGCCTCTGCTCACTGAATGTGCAATGGAAACAGGTGTGTGTGGGGGCGGAGGTAGGGGTGGGTCGGAGAGGGAGGACGAAGGCAGAGGCGACGTAACACTTTGCGAAGTAGTTACCGGATAAAAAATATGTGGTGTTGGCCCGCGCATCGGGAATAATATATTATGTGCATTGATTTTGCAGTTGCAATCCAAAAGATGAATCATAGTATGTGAAGCTCTAAGAGTATCCAATGTGTAACCTGGCCGCTGTGTGTGTGTGTGTGTTATGTGACGCTTGGTAACGAGGTTGAGTAACGACGCCTGTTTGAGGGTTTTACCTCCAGGTAGTTAATACAAGCTGCTACAATTAAGGTTTCTAAAACGACCGGACATTACAAAATAAGTTCAGAGTTAAATTTCGTTTAAATATTGAATAGGTTATCCCGACCCTTATGTTACTGTGATACCTTCAAATTTATAAAGTAAACAAATATTACAGTATTGTAGAAAAGACAAAAGTCATTCTTTGTTACAAAATATTTCTCCCACGCTCATCGAAATAAAACAAACAAACAAAAACATTAAAACTTCTACAGCATTCTCATCTTTTCATGTCGCAGCTCGAAATGACAAATTAAAATAGAAAATAGCATTGGAGAAGCAAGCAGGCAATGTAAGAAATAAATAACACTGCTGCAAGGAAATTAGACGATTTCCGGGATAGTCAAAGAGCTGGAGTAGACGTAAGGAAGGTTCCGCGGAATGCAATGGAAAGTATGAAAGGACTTAATAAACAAGGTTTCGACTGCTCTAGATCTAATGGCTGCAATATCTCTATTTCCGGTGTAAAAGTTATGAAATCTCTGTCGTAGTAGCGATGCATTGTAAAATGTTTAAAACGAAACTAATGGAAGTTATGAAAATGAATGAAGCTTTCACTAACAAGTACGCGTTAAGTAACATTAGTTAGTTTAACTCTGTATCACAGATGTCAGTGCGCCGGTCGGGACCTGCGGACCTTACTCATTGTCACTTTTTACAGACTCGTGCGCAGTTCCGTGTTTTACTTGTTAATAATGAACGTAACAAGTATAAGTTAAAAAGAAAATCACTTGACGGCTCGCCGTTCGCAGGGTTCATCATTACACCCTCGAACAGCAGTGGTCTCGCACGGTAAGGCTCCAGCGATATGTTATCCCGAGAATACTTAAATTACGAAATGAGTTACTTGCTCGGGTTTTCTTAAGCAGCTATGATATTTTCTTCAAAATAGAAATAAAATGTCCTTCTCGGGTGAGCGTAGTGCTGGGGATACCTCTGGTGTTACTAGCGTTTAAAGGCTGTGGTGATCGATGAAAAAAGCCGGGTCGCATGTTGAACTTATTAGTTGTATAAAGAAGTTTTCCTTCACGGAAAATAACAAAATGGTGTTATTTAATTATTGTGTATTTAAAACAACTATAAACATTGTTAGTGCTGTCTCCGTAGCGTGTTACGCAATGTGAACGCACCGCGCGCCGGTCCGGCCGCGCGCTCGGCGCCTGGCGCGCACCGCTCACCACTCGGCGTTCACCGCTCGGCGCCTGGCGCGCACCGCTCACCACTCGGCGTTCACCGCTCGGCGCCTGGCGCGCACCGCTCACCACTCGGCGTTCACCGCTCGGCGCCTGGCGCGCACCGCTCACCACTCGGCGTTCACCGCTCGGCGCCTGGCGCGCACCGCTCACCACTCGGCGTTCACCGCTCGGCGCCTGGCGCGCACCGCTCACCACTCGGCGTTCACCGCTCGGCGCCTGGCGCGCACCGCTCACCACTCGGCGTTCACCGCTCGGCGCCTGGCGCGCACCGCTCACCACTCGGCGTTCACCGCTCGGCGCCTGGCGCGCACCGCTCACCACTCGGCGTTCACCGCTCGGCGCCTGGCGCGCACCGCTCACCACTCGGCGTTCACCGCTCGGCGCCTGGCGCGCACCGCTCACCACTCGGCGTTCACCGCTCGGCGCCTGGCGCGCACCGCTCACCACTCGGTGTTCACCGCTCGGCGCCTGGCGCGCACCGCTCACCATTCGGCGTTCACCGCTCGGCGCCTGGCGCGCACCGCTCACCACTCGGCGTTCACCGCTCGGCGCCTGGCGCGCACCGCTCACCACTCGGAGTTCACCGCTCGGCGCCTGGCGCGCACCGCTCACCACTCGGCGTTCACCGCTCGGCGCCTGGCGCTCACCGCTCACCACTCGGCGTTCACCGCTCGGCGCCTGGCGCGCACCGCTCACCACTCGGCGTTCACCGCTCGGCGCCTGGCGCTCACCGCTCACCACTCGGCGTTCACCGCTCGGCGCCTGGCGCGCACCGCTCACCACTCGGCGTTCACCGCTCGGCGCCTGGCGCGCACCGCTCACCACTCGGCGTTCACCGCTCGGCGCCTGGCGCGCACCGCTCACCACTCGGCGTTCACCGCTCGGCGCCTGGCGCGCACCGCTCACCACTCGGCGTTCACCGCTCGGCGCCAGGCGCTCACCGCTCACCACTCGGCGTTCACCGCTCGGCGCCTGGCGCGCACCGCTCACCACTCGGCGTTCACCGCTCGGCGCCAGGCGCTCACCGCTCACCACTCGGCGTTCACCGCTCGGCGCCTGGCGCTCACCGCTCACCACTCGGCGTTCACCGCTCGGCGCCTGGCGCTCACCGCTCACCACTCGGCGTTCACCGCTCGGCGCCTGGCGCTCACCGCTCACCACTCGGCGTTCACCGCTCGGCGCCTGGCGCTCACCGCTCACCACTCGGCGTTCACCGCTCGGCGCCTGGCGCTCACCGCTCACCACTCGGCGTTCACCGCTCGGCGCCTGGCGCTCACCGCTCACCACTCGGCGTTCACCGCTCGGCGCCTGGCGCTCACCGCTCACCACTCGGCGTTCACCGCTCGGCGCCTGGCGCTCACCGCTCACCACTCGGCGTTCACCGCTCGGCGCCTGGCGCTCACCGCTAGGCGCCTGGCTCTCACCGCTCACCACTCGGCGTTCACCGCTCGGCGCCTGGCGCTCACCGCTCACCACTCGGCGTTCACCGCTCGGCGCCTGGCTCTCACCGCTCGGCGCTCGGCGTTCACCGCTCGGCGCCTGGCGCTCACCGCTCACCACTCGGCGTTCACCGCTCGGCGCCTGGCGCTCACCGCTCACCACTCGGCGTTCACCGCTCGGCGCCTGGCGCTCACCGCTCACCACTCGGCGTTCACCGCTCGGCGCCTGGCGCTCACCGCTCACCACTCGGCGTTCACCGCTCGGCGCCTGGCGCTCACCGCTCACCACTCGGCGTTCACCGCTCGGCGCCTGGCGCTCACCGCTCACCACTCGGCGTTCACCGCTCGGCGCCTGGCGCTCACCGCTCACCACTCGGCGTTCACCGCTCGGCGCCTGGCGCTCACCGCTCACCACTCGGCGTTCACCGCTCGGCGCCTGGCGCTCACCGCTCGGCGCTCAACGCTCACCACTCGGCGCTCACCGCTCGGCGCCTGGCGCTCGCCGCTCGACGCGTGGCCGCTTTGTATTTCTCTTGCAGTGTGTTTACGGATTATGAGATATTTGATAGTTTAGGCGCCCTACATAAAGCTTTGCGAGAGAGGGCCGCCGGAGAATGGTGGGTTGGTGGGTCTCGCCGACTCCGTTCAAGATATTCATCTGGCGGTTGGTCCTCGTGATACGAATCGCACACAGCGGACGGGATGCGCACTCGAAACGCCTGCGGGTGCGGCGGGCGTTGCGGGCACTGCACTCTGCCGGTGCGGTGGGCGTAGCGGGCACTGCAGGCTGCGGGCGCGGTGGGCGTACCGGGCACTGCACGCTGCTGGCGCGGCGGGCGTAGCGGGCACTGCAGGCTGCGGGCGCGGTGGGCGTACCGGGCACTGCACGCTGCCGGCGCGGTGTGTCGGCCTAATCCGTTCAAATCTCAAGTAATTCATTGAGCCGTGTTGCAGAGAATCGCTTCACATGCATGCACTGCTACGTTTATTTGAGTGAGTGTGCGTGTGCTTGTGCTTGTGCGTGTGCGTGTGCGTGCGCGTGCGCGTGCGCGTGTGCGTGTGCGTGTGCGTGTGCGTGTGCGTGTGCGTGTGCGTGTGCGTGTGCGTGTGCGTGTGCGTGTGCGTGTGCGTGTGCGTGTGCGTGTGCGTGTGCGTGTGCGTGTGCGTGTGCGTGTGCGTGTGCGTGTGCGTGTGCGTGTGCGTGTGCGTGTGCGTGTGCGTGTGCGTGTGCGTGTGCGTGTGCGTGTGCGTGTGCGTGTGCGTGTGCGTGTGCGTGTGCGTGTGCGTGTGCGTGTGCGTGTGCGTGTGCGTGTGCGTGTGCGTGTGCGTGTGCGTGTGCGTGTGCGTGTGCGTGTGCGTGTGCGTGTGCGTGTGCGTGTGCGTGTGCGTGTGCGTGTGCGTGTGCGTGTGCGTGTGCGTGTGCGTGTGCGTGTGCGTGTGCGTGTGCGTGTGCGAGTGCGTGTGCGTGTGCGTGTGCGTGTGCGTGAGCGTGTGCGTGTGCGTGTGCGTGTGCGTGTGCGTGTGCGCGTGCGCGTGCGCGTGCGCGCGCGCGTGCGTGTGCGTGTGCGTGTGCGTGTGCGTGTGCGTGTGCGTGTGCATGTGCGTGTGCGCGTGCGTGTGCGTGTGCGTGTGCGTGTGCGTGTGCGTGTGCGTGCGCGTGCGCGTGCGCGTGTGCGTGTGCGTGTGCGTGTGCATGCGCGTGCGCGTGTGCGTGCGCGTGCGCGTGCGCGTGTGCGTGTGCGTGTGCGTGTCGCTGTGACGTTATGCACACGTCGAGACACCGTCTGGTATGCACGTCGCGCTACGTCACCGCATGCAGTCCCAACAAAGGAACACATTGACTAACTATTCGGACATGATTTTGCGTCTCACTCATACATCTTAACAAACAAATAAATTTACTACATTAGATAAATAGCTGTGAAGCTTATTCAAATATTATCATCTTCTTTAAATTCACCGTTTGTGTGTACGGTGGAAAACCGGAGGTAGGGATGGCTCGAGTTCTGCGTATCTGGCAAATACGGGCGCTGATTGTGAGCGGATGTGCGTCGGCAGCAGCAGCGCCGAAGTAACTGTGTCACAGTCGTTAGCCAATATCGCGATTGTCAACGTTGTATGACTGTGCATGAGCGAGTGTGGTCACTTATCATCACGTATACTACTAGAAACAGAAAAACACATATTTACCACGATGTTGGATAGAGCTGGTTTAGTAACAAAGACGTTTATTACAACTAATTATTTTCGCTCCGCCTGTAGGGAGTTGGAGTTAGGAGTTGCCAACAAGTGGAGACGCAAGGGTGCAAAATATAGTTTGTTTTAGTGGTATTTGTGTGTGCGTGCATGCGTGTGCGTGTGCTTGTGCTTGTGCGTGTGCGTGTGCGTATGCGTGTGCGTGTGCGTGTGCGTGTGCGTGTGCGTGTGCGTGTGCGTGTACGTGTGCGTGTGCGTGTGCGTGTGCGTGTGCGTGTGCGTGTGCGTGTGCGTGTACGTGTGCGTGTGCGTGTGCGTGTGCGTGTGTGTGTGGTGTACTCGGTGTGTACGCACCAGTCAGCTCGGGATCAGCAGATAAACTTTAACGCAGATGATAATCCTGATAATTTGACTGCCATTGAAATTAATCGCGCCCCGGCAGCGAGCGCGGGGCCGTGCGCCGCGCTAATACGAATTTAAAGTGAAAATTACGTTAAAGGATTCCCGATAAGTGTGAACTTCCGGAGGAGAGTACATTAAGTAGAGCCCCGATGGGACATCATCGTCATAAAATAAATCTAGAATAATTACGTACTTTATAAACACGCAATTAATTAAAAAAGTTTTTAAGTAACTAGATGAATAGAACAGAACAATTTCAAAAGTTCAGGTCTGATCAGGTCTGGCCGAGCAGTAGCGTGTAAGTATTACATCATCCTGGTTTAGATCTCGATGGGGTGACCAAGCTTGCGGGGAGTACGCGGCGGATTTATAGAAAACATTTGTAAGAATTCGCTAAAAAAGAAAAAATAACGTAGCAACCACTCCACAGAGAGCCTTATTAAATTTCCGGATGAGATGCTCACGTCAATATGAAGGTCGGCGTCCCTCTACACCCCTCTACACCCCTGTACAGCCCTCTATCCCCATCCCCCCGCGGCGTGGGGGCGCGTGCAGTGTTCGTGTGTGTGGCCGGCCACCCGACTAGGTACAACCAACGGAAACAGGAAGGAACTGAGACACGATTGTATGGAGGTCTGTTTACATTAACACTTCCGCTAATTTTCTTCCTTGCTTGTAAATGTTAGTGGAGAACATTTAGATGCATTCAAATAGTAATCCGACGTTTGTATAGTTTAATAGTTTTACAATGATCAGTACACATTTAGCCGCGCTGTGGGTGCACGGCCGCACGAGGAGAGCAGCAGCAGCAGACCAGCGCGGGAAGGGGGCGAGGGTGGGTGGGGGTTAGGTGGCCCGTAATATTATTCATGAAGTTATTAACTTAGGATTAGGAGGAACTGCCGCAGCATATAATAATATTAACTGTGCGACACACGCGCAGTCTTTATTATAATATACCGTTAATTTATATTGCCGTTGTGTTTGCATCCGGCGGAACCGAGTAGACCGTTTCAGAGCAAACAGCCGTTCTGATGAATCTGAAACTGGATCCGTTAGTAGGCATCACTTGCCGTTGTGAAAATTAGTTCGATGATGAAGTTCGCACACCGCTGGATGTCCCGTTGTAAGAAATACATTTTGCGTTGGAATTGGACAAATTACGTATGAACCGATGATGATGACCAGCTCAATCTTGAGGAAAATTAACAATTCTTCCTTTTAATTTTTATACGCGTAAAAATGTTAGTACTAAAATATCTTATTTACTTACCGTAAATGCTGTCAACTTCAAAAAACTATTACTCTTGAATCAAAGTAACAACTGCTCTGTATCTCCATACGGAGTGCGCCTGGTGAACACGAAGCCATCCCGTCCCGTATCATAGCAACGTGCTCGCGAACGCCGCGGAGGATTGCTGCTGCAATCTGCATATAAACTGCTGGTGGAGATTTACTTTGGAACACATCTCTTGCCTTGCAACAGCCCCGTCAGCGGTGAGGCGCTTGTATTGTGACAGAAGAGTGTGGGTGATGTAGGATTTTTCGAGTAAACCCAATTAGCTGTAACCCTCGATGTACACTTCCTGTCCCGTGTATGGAAGAAGAAGGATGGAGTTGAACGTGGAGCTAAATAGGCAGCTCACCAAGGAAGCCATTGCCTCCCTGATGAGTGAAGACGTAAGACGCCATAAATTCCTAGATTTTTGTAAAACTGTGTTAGCCGATGTTATAAAGAGGAACAGTAAATAAATAAATAATTAAATAAATGGATAAGTTGCAACAACGGCTATTGGATATTTAAAGAGAAAATGTACAAAAATTTAGATGCAAATGTAAAACTAAAGTAAAGTAATAAAGAAAAGAAATAGTTAAACTGTAACAAATAACAAAGAAGGAGCAAGAAGGAGAAGAGGAAGAAGAAGAAAAGAACATATGACAAAGGAATGTTTGTTATAGGACACAACACGGCGACGGTCTTCATGAGCGGGAGGTATGGCAGAAGGAATTGGGATGGAGTATGAATGAGAGTAAAAGTATGAAAGAGAAGTATGGTAATCAAGATAAGAGAGAATGTAAGCAGAGTATGTAGGCAAAAACATTCAACTTACAAATTAGATGATAAGTGATTTGTATAGATAGGCCTTGACCCAAAACACACAAGAGGAATGCTTTTAAAAAAAAAAACCCTCGATGTAATCGCTCAGAAGATAGCGAAGACCCACAGGACCGCGTCGCTGAACTCAGCCCTGATACTTGCCGGGCCGCTTCCCTTGGACCATCGGGTCAAGGAAGCAGCCTGCTTACATGAGATTAAGCGCGGTCATTCCCGGCGGGTGATAGGGGACCGAGACCTGGAGGTACCGGCAGGCTTCAAGAGACTTCCACACCCGTCTGATCAAATTAGTGTGGGATTCTCCTGTCTGGGCGACCGTGCGGAGGAGGACCGGCTTCCCACCGCGGCTGTCGATCTGCAGATTTATACGGGCGGCAGCCGGATAGACGAGAAAGTGGATGCGGCGGTCTCCGTAATGCGGGACCTCGTAGAGATAACGAACAAAAAACTCAAGCTGGCCAACTTCTGTACGGTCTACCAGGCGGAGCTGCTGGCCTTAGTGAAAGCAACGGGGTACGCGGCCGGCGGGTTGGCTCATAGTTGTGAGATAATGAGCGACTCGCGATCCGCCCTCGAAACTGTCGCACGACCAGACACCTTCCATCCTCTAGCGATGCGCGTGAAAGAGAACATTATGGAAGCGAGAGGGAAAGGGAAGGAAGTGAGGCTGGAGAGGGGACGCGGTTAAAAAAAGAAAAAAACTCTCGATGTAAGATTTAGGGTTTAAAAATAAAAACTGAGGTGCACCTGGTTGTAAAGCTGTATCTGTCTCAGAAATTTTGTTCCAAATTCATTCACTGCATCACCAGTAAAAGTGGTGTGACTGTACCTAATAAGGTATCAGTCATTGTTGTATAGGTGTTAAGGTCATTTAGGTAAACATGTTGGCAGCCTGATACTATTAACTTATCTATCATGTTTTCTGGTTCCTAAGATGCTGTAGCACATTAAATTATTTCCTAGTCTTGTTGGTCTATGGTGCGCAGTGTGTTGCTGCAAGCAGCTTTTCAACGGTTAGTCGATTCATAGGCAGAACATTTGTTGGATTGAGATGGAAATGAAAAAATATTCTTTTTATACTAAAAAGTAAAAGAAAGTCCTTCTCCTGTACTGCTGCGGGCACGCGCTTCGTTCCATCGAAACATACGAGTAAAAAGTTGAACGGAAGCGGGAGTTACGTCCCTGGTTTACTGATTGTACTCGTACCCTAAGTAATACATCTGAACTAAAAGGTCTATTTCGTATTAGCTTGTACCAGATATCGAGGAGTAGTGAATTAGCGCGTCCCTGTCGACGATTGTCAAGTGAGGAGGGCGAGGGCGAGGGTGAGAGGGTATGGAGAGCCATCGAGCGGAGTGCGCGGCGTTGTTTGTTGTACACTTAAGCACCCTCAATCACATCTACACAGGTTACTCTCTTCACGGTATTGTATAAAAATATTTGTGAAGCTGATTGGAAAATCTTTAGCCAATCCGGGAGGAGTTTTTTTTCCGACAAGAGATAGTCGCGGCGTGCGGCGCGTTCACCTGGCAGTAGAGCTGACTTGTGAAGTGTGTAACTTAAGTGTAGAAATTTGCCCGTCCACGAGATAACCACCAGATACTACGTTATTAAAAGGCTACCGCTGAGCTCCCTTCTGTGTATTGTCAGGCGAGCCCGCCCTGTCCGACCGGAAGTCAATTAAACGTTAGTACTTCCAACAATAGAGTGTAGTTCAATAATGTTGTAGCAACAGTTTACGGAGTCTCTCCAATTATTTGTGTCCACTGAATTTGTTTATTAAAAGTTTACATTGAATGTCACTCTTCAACTATTATTTAATGATCCTCCGTGGAGCCCGGCAGACCGGCAGCCCATCAGCCCGTCAACCCGTCCGTCAGTCCGTCAGCCGTCAGGTCCGTCAGTGCGTCAGGTCGCGTCGTGACGAGGGTCCGGCGGAGCGCGTGTGGTTACAAAATTAACTGTTACTGCCGCGTACGCGCGCTGTCCCGGAGAGCGCGCGCGCTGTGTGGGGACACCGCGTCACCTCGTCACCTCCACACAACCTTCCTTTGTCCTCGTCACGAAATTGTTAATGTTGTGAGTTGTTTTGACATGTTCTGAGCACATGTTTAGTGTATCTTTTCCATTTATCTGTGGCTTCCGTTTCTAACGAGCGGATGAACGTCACAACCGGTTCCCTGCAATGAGAGTTATTTGTTCTTCTTTATTTTTCTCTTCTTAGACTTTTGTGAAAAGCTATTTATTTCTGTCGAAGTTACACAAAGTTTTGATATAATTTCATTAAAACAACGGCCAGGCAAAAGTTTTATTACACAAAGTTTTAAATTTGTGATCATTCAAAATCATTTGGATATAAATTTATTGCCATTTACAATGACAATGAATTTTTTGCTTCTAAAAGTTTGCGATATCCGGCGGAGGAGCAGCGTCGGCGGCGGGGGACTCACCACCGGAATGGTCATTAATGCTGCTCGAGTATGCTTTAGTACACGGTAATGTGAAATGTATGTTCAGCAAACACATCAAATTTATTATGCCTACGTGAATTATAAAAAAAAATGAAATTAAAATTAATGATTTCATGACGGTTCCCATCCAGGCGGGATCCTTATCCAAATATCCCAGTTACAATCTGTCCGAAATCCTGTTTAAATTCAATTTGATTCAACTATTATATATATATATAATTCGGTGGAATTAATACAAATATAGCTGCAAGTGGTAATAAAGTGATAACTAAGCTGTTTGGAATAAAAAAAACTTGTCCAAGATGCATGTACGCAACATACCTACAAATGTAACAACTGTATTTGTGACGCGGAAGAAAGCCCTGACCGCAACCAGTACTGGTCTGCAGCAGCAACGACGCCGGGCACGTTGGCTTTACTGATGGTTGGTGGCTTGGCTACACATTTTACTTTATTGAACATTTAACAAGTTACAAATATCTGCACCGGCATTCAAACAAAGCACTTGCAAGAACGGACGATGACGATAACAATTATTATAATCTAAAGTACGCTTTAGATGTTATTGCCTCAACGCTGGCAGCAGGCTGGAGCGGTTCAAGTTTTGCAGCCGACCGGCTCCATTGAACCCCCGATATCGGAAATAGTAAAATTCAACTTAAATTTTATCACCGGATTGTGAAGCAGTAAAAAAAATGCGCGATGGAAAATTTCACTCATTGAAATGGTAACAGCGACGGCTTGGAATATTGAAACGTAGCGTGATACTGTACAAAGCAGGAAGTCCAGAAAAAAAAGGAAGCACCAGCGGCAACCTGGCGACCGCACCCACAAACCTTGCGATGTTGACGAGACTGGAACAGCCCCGCCGCGCAGTCGCTACGCACGGACACTTTCTCGTCTCCTCATCGCATTGCTTAGCTGGTCGTGGGCTAGAGGACATTAGAAGACTTGAAAATTTGCTCATTTATTCATTAAAATATACTCCTCGCGTAGTAATTGCTCTTAGTAATAATTTAGTTATCCGGAGTCAAGTTTGTTCATCCCCGTTCATTATTATTTCACTTAGATATTACACTCCGACTGGGATCCATCCTGAATTTCTCTCGCAACTATGTTTCGATACATACTGACTGAAACTTGCGAGTTCGTTTGTTCTAACACGTGGTACTGCGTGAACACTGGGGTGCGTGTATTCTTTTTGAATATTTCACCACTCGCCTACAATGGCTCGTCCAGGGGATGAATCGGCCGGCATCGCCAGCCGCCAGCCGCCCGCCGCCCGCCGCCCGCCGCCAGCCGCACCTCTTCACAGTATTACTGTGCCACCCTGGCAGTAATCAGGTGACGAGCACTGCATAAATTACACAGTAAAACTTGCATATACCAGTTTAGAATGATATAAGTGCCGTTAATTTTAGACCGGAAGCGATGGTATGATTTCCGGAGTGCGAGCCTATGCTTATTAATTGAATGTGAATGTATCGATGCGGTCCAGTGTCACCGCCCGCGCCTCGCCTTATCTTGTTAACGTTTTATAATCATCATCATCAGCTGACAGACGTTCGCTGCTGGACGTAGGCCTCCCCCAAAGATCCATCGATCGGTCCTGCGATGCTCGCACCGCCGTGCACTAAGGCGCTTCCTTTTTAGAGGTTCTTGGGGGGATTTAGACTGTATCCCACCACACTGACCCAAGCCGGGTTGATCGGAGTCAGAGCCTCGTTTGTTGATTAGCAGGGTGCACCGCGGGCAGGTGAAGTTGGCTTGGGTCCCTTTGAGTTGTTGTGCGGGAACCCACACACGCCATTTAAAGTTTGATTTTATAAAATGTGATCTGATTAGCACCTTTTGTCAGTTAGTGATCTCGTATGCGATGAATGTACTCCAATGAAGGACTTCCTCTCCTACCAATCACAAATTAAAGCAAAAGGCAGAATGATCGCGTCGGCAGGGTGTACGGGGCGCGCTCGCGAGCCGGCGGGGGTTATTCAATTTTATCTATGGATTATTAAGATAATTAAACTTCTAATTTATACGCCTTTACAAGTTCTCCCCGCTTGGGGAGAGGTCCCGCGGTGCGTTTGAGTTTATCTGAAAGATCTCAGGAATAAATTAATGAATTCGCTAAACTTTACGACTTTAACTTGTTTCGAAAACTTTGTCTTTTTGATGCCACTGGTAAAGGCAGGCAAAATACTTATTTTGATGATAGTGAGTTCAAAGCCGGTCAGTACGGTTATAGATCTTAAATAAATGATCGCTACGAGTGGTTGTTACTCTCCACGTTGCTATCGGTTGCCACATTTTAAAGGGTGCGGTTGTCACGTGCAGATCAAAATTTACATTCGCCAGTTTCTCAACAAACAGACTACTACTACTACTACTACTACTACTACTACTACTACTCTGATCGTCATTTTTATTTTTATTTTTCTATAAATTCAAATAAAGTTTCTTCACTTCACTTAGCTAATCGGTGAATTATTATTTTTTTTTTGGAAACCGACCTATTGACGTTAGGAAAATATTTTCGTAGGGGAAAAATTTGAAGTGAGGTAACAGAAACGCTTTTCAAAACGGTGGCAGTTGTGTGGTATTGGTTTGGAAAAATGCCAGAGAGTCTGGGAGAAATCCACTCGCATAAAATTTATGCAAACGGAACTAGATTCCGAGAATGTCTCCGAATTTGCACTGCGCTTGCGGTATCCGGAAACGATGCTACTAAAATATTAAATAAAATAAGAAGATAGTTATAAGAACTATGCGTTAATTGTTTAACAACGTAACAGTGTTAACTGTTTGAGTTTCTCTTGTTAATGCGAGATTCATTGCATGCATAGCATATTTATGTTATAAAACATTTTCCACACAGAAAGGTAAGAAATGAAATTAAAATTAATATCAATAAGCTTGGGCTCCGCCCCGGCGCTGCTTTGCGCTCTTCTCAAAGAGGCGATCCCATTCGCTACATCTCTTGCCCTGGAGTACAGTTTGCTCTCTTTAATATGTCCTTTGTGCAGCATCGCACCCCCCCATCTCTTTATAAAACTCCCTCGCTAAAAGCATAATCTACGATAAATACGAACTGTCCGCTGCAACCCCCAGCTTTATTTATTTTACATATTACCTATCCTATAATTGATTATATCGTTAAATTAGTTATTAGGGGAGTGTAAGGGGTCTCGCACAACAACTCACGGTACCCAAGTCAAGCTCACCTGCTCATGGTGTACCCTGCTAATCAACAAACAAAGCTCTGGCTCCCACCAACCCGCATTGGGCCAGCGTGGTAAAAGATTGCCCAAAACCTATATGAACCATTACAAACGATGGACCCTAGTATCCGGCGGTACCAGAGATCAGGCTGACTGCGATGGTCGCTGGTGAAGTGTAAGAACCACGGCGTTTTTGAGGTAGACCTATATCCAGCAGTGGATATCTATCGGCTGATGATGATGATTTTGTTCACTTTAAGCTTGATCGCAATGAATGGGCTCCATGCATTCTGTATCAACCAACCCGCTCGATGCTACAATAAAAGTTGAAATCAAGACAATATTTACACATCCGTTACGTATAAGTTACGATAAGGTGCTACTGCCTACGTGCATATGCAAAATAATATTATGGAGCCTTAAATTAACACGCTCTCATAAGCCTCTTCGAGATCGATTTACTGAAAGCTGTTCAATCATGTTGAGAGAAGAGTTGAGTAGTTTTAAAGTGCGAATATTTATAGAAATGCCATAATTTCCGGTCGATCATACTGAACCTAATAATTATAACGAAATGTAAGTTACTGTGTAAATATCACATCAAGAAAAGAATAAGATATTGAACCCTATTGTTAAGGTATGGGGTGAAACAGAATCATTTAAGATGTCTTATTTCCATGTTGAGTCATAAAAGCTGTTTACGTGCTATGAAAAGCGCTCCAACGTCTGATACCCGAATGTAAATCTAAGGCAATTACTATGAACACGTTCCAGCTCGTTAGAAGGATCGAGACTTAAATCCAGCTGACACACTCCAGCATAGACAGGGGTTCGTATTACGTGTGCCTGTACTTGTAATACCATCCTTAAATTTTGTTACTTTTCTATTTTTCAGCAGATTTACCCGGTGGTCACCGAAACACAGTATAGTGCTAAATAAAGTCCTTGTACGGTATTAAGCAGCGCTAGTCACCTAAAGGACAAATCTTCTAAACCTAATGATTGCAAAGTACAATCTTTGTTTACTTGTTTATAGGGGTAGACAAAGCGGCTATGCTGTGCTGGACCTGGATCTCTTCATTTGTATTACTATGTGATATCTTAGAAACTTACACACGGTTTGTTTCATTATAAAAATTAGATCGGTGGTAAGCTATAATAGCTGTAGAGCCGTGATCTGATCAGAGCTGCACCCTGCCGCGCCCCAAGCACTATATCATCATGCTCGCTCTTTATTGGCGACTAGTAAGTTTATTTTATTTATTAGACTTCTACACTTTTAAAAGATGAAACGTTTCCTTCTAATAAGGTCATACTGTTATTTATGTGATCATTAGACGAGGATGCGTATCATATCATATGGCGACAACTCACAGGCGTGATGTGCGACACTACAATACCGTTCAACGTGAAAGGCAAGGTTTATAAAACAGCAGTCAGGCCAGCTTTGCTGTATGGCTCAGGTGTTGGGCCACCAGCGAACAACACGTGAACCGGGTACACACTGCAGGGATGCGCATGTTGCGCTGGACAGCGGGTGGCACCCTAATGGGTAAATTAGGAAACGAATGTGTAAGAGGAAGTTTTAGAGTCGTTCCCATTGAGGAAAAACTAAAAGACAGACGTCTACGTTGGTATAGCCATGTTCAGAGGCAACCTGAAGATCACATGGTCAAATTGGCCCTAAACATGCCGACGACGACGCGAAATCGTGGAAGACCATCGACCACTTGGCTGACGACGATCCAAAAGGATCTGAAGGAAATCGACCTTGACGAACAAACCTCTAAGAATCGTGCTGTCTGGAGACTTAGGACACGGAAGGCCGACCCCAAATAACTGGCGAAAAAAGCCATAGACAGAAGAATTAGCCATCTGAACGATCGGTGTCCATGTCTTGGACTTAACCAGTTAAAAAAGTTTAGTGTGAACGAAAATAGATAAGTTGAGAAGAACAGAGGCGCGACTGCGCCGAGTGCCGGCTCCGCGCGCGCCCGCCCGTCTGGAAACTTTTCTCATCTAAACTCTTCATCAACAGTATCTTTAATCTCGTTAATTATAACTTAAATAACGATACCCTACTATATTCGTTTAACTTACAGAATTCCTCTAAATATAATGCTAGAGCTTATACCGTTTTCCTTTTATAGACTGCTGGATTTAAAAGTTAACATAAATTTCCATCAGAAGCGGAGAGCCGGCGCTCCCTGATGCTGCAGCTCGTTACTGCCGGCGACTGCCCGACCACCACTCAAATTATATTTAAATGCTCAATAGGACCACTTCGTACATAACATTAACATTAAAACGTCAACATACGAGTGTATGCGGTTACCTTGAAGTTAACACTTAATGCGGCAAACCATCATACTCGTGAGTTTCTACTCTCCGCCCTTATTTTTTATGATTTCGTCGCCCCGTTTGCCTTCCGCTGCGTCGTGGCATCCAGGTACACGCACGCGACGCACTCCACCGCCGAGGGTGAGCTCCCATAAACATTTGTGCGAGATAAACGTACGCCAATTTCACCTGCTTCAATTTTAACGGCCTCATCACCTAACCGCGAGCCTCGTCACACACAAACTCATACAAATGTGGTGGAGATTCCACGGGGGCAGATTTATTAAACTCGCCCGGCGTGCGAACCCCTCCTATTGTATATGTTTACATTTTTCTTTTAATGATTTTTAATTACGTTATTTAATTATTTGTTTTATATATTTCATAATTTTTTTCCTTGTTACTTTGTTTCCATACACCTTTGCATCGAATCTGCCCAATGTGCACAGTTACATATTAATCATTACTGCAGTAGTTGTGTCGCTGCATAAACGTTACTTTTTCTGTGTCCACAGATAAGAATATTCTTCACAATTATGTAAAAATTATATACTTTTAGCTTAGTGAAGTTAAAGATATTTTCCCCGTTTCCGCAAATGTATCAAGTTCAGCGCTGTGCGGGGACTGCGCAATAAGCTGCGAAGCCGCAGCCTTAACTTACTTCGCATAACGTACAACATCATAACTAAGTTCAACCGCACGCGCACTGCTTACGGTAACTTACGAATACGACACCACATAAGGTTTTACTGCGAAACGGGGGAGGATTTTTCTAGTAACAATATTCATTTGTATTTATTTCACACGTTGCGCTGCTCATTAGATAATACTGTTTCTATCTAGATATTTCTATTTATACTCGTACAATTACAGTAACCTAGGATAAATAATAGTCCGTCACCTCCCCCCGCGTTAGCCTCTTGCGAAAATGATTGTGATAAAAATGTAGTTGTGATTACTTTCCAATATACTGAACTAACGCTCTAAGTGACGAGGGAGGTCGAGGCCCAGGAGGTCGCTCGACAAATAGGGTTAAGTAGAATATCAGTAATAACTATTATCGTCAACTTGTAGAAACGTTGCCGTAGCTCCTTTGCAAGTAAATAAAACGTGAACTTGTAAAATAACGTGTGTTATATAAATAAATAATATGCGTTAAAGACTCGAACACTGGTCTTCGAAACCATCCCGCGAAACGTAATGTAACACTTGAGGGGTGATCGCAGCAAGTTTCGCGGATTGTCATGCAAAGCAGTGGGGTGTTGGCGGGCGCGGCTCGTGCCCTGCTCGGTGCTCGCATTGTTCGCGGAGCGCCGGAGCGGCCGCGGCTGCGCAGCTCGCCGCCGCCTCTCGACCCTCGCCAGCCCTGGCGGCAGGCCAGGCCGCGCGGCGCGCTGTCACGCCGTCCTTAAAAATTACAGTTTCTGTTTTGAAAGTTTTATTTAAAGCTGAACCCGACCGCGATGCGCTGCCAGTGCTCGCTCTCTTTATTCCTTTATATCCGGAAGCTCGTGGATATAAATACCTAATACATAGACTACCCGTGAGATGAGATAAATGTTAATGAGCTGCATTTCATAAACACATCAGCGGTATAATCATGCTAGATGAATCAGATGTAAATCGAAATAAACAATATTAAAAGCCTTAATTAGGAAAGACTACATTTTCGTTCCTGTTCTTGTAGTCACCGGTGGATAGTTTCGGGGGTGAGCGTCCGTCAACAATCCGGATGTACACGGAGGACCATTTTATTAATAATATTATTGATATGGCGACGCCCTCTACCTACCTTATCTCTCGTCAATAGAAGGTTCTTGTTGGCTTAATATTATTTTATAAATGTATCCCTTACAATAAAATATATTGTTTGTTTTTGTTGGCACGTCTGCGGCAGACGTCTCTGTCGTCAAAGGGGATGAATACATCGCGCAGGCGCGACACAAAGCGATCGACTCGATTAGTTAAATTGGTTTACAAAAAAGGGGTATTCTTAGATTCCTAAACCTGCGAAAAGAAAAGAATTAATTTCGATTCAAAACACGAAGTAATTTTGCGCGAGTACATGAGGCGGCTTCCGGTCGCGCGCCGGGGACACTTCGTTAGCTCCCTCACTAAACTAATTTTAACAACAATCCGCGTGGGGCGCTGCGGGCGGCCGGAAGCTGCACCCGCGGCTTCGCCCCGCAGCTTCGTGAATAGCTGGTCAGAACGCAGCCAAGAAAATCTTTTATACGATATATTTTTTTTTCTCCCGTACTGTAATTTAATTGACTACAACACCGTTGAAACCGGATTGTATTTGTTTCCCGCCCCCTCCTGCAAAACAAATACCAACGTCCGCTACATGATTAATGATTTTTATTTACATTACGCGTTATTTAACTGGAATAGGGATGGATTCTGCACCCTCTGAGTTTGCCCTTCTGATCAAATAAACATGCTTTTGCTTTAACAGCTTTCGATGTCATTCCCCATTCGCAAGCCCGCACTACACCAGCCTGCTGGATCATGGACTTGACTTTACTTGACCATATACACATACAAGTAATAAAGAGGCCGGAGTTCCAGCTCATGGAACTGCTAGTGGAATTTTATATATTGTAGCGACCTCACTAATGCGAATGTTACCTAAATGTATAAAGAGTAATCATGCTTGTCTGTATTTATGCTTAAGTAAGGATTTTACACAAACTAGTCTGACCTTGACACTTCAAGATATTCGATAGCTCGTTCATTAAATCTCAATTAAACCTGACTGGCCTCAGGCAAGGCCAAACCGAATCATTATAACAAACTACTGCTTGGAGCAAGAAATACAACCGCAGTGCTCGCTGAATGGTTTTCGACCATAGAAACTTGCCCTCGTCAGTGAGTCGATATGGTTCAACCGTATGATCTCTCTGTAGCTTAAATTGTCTGCGGTGTTTATTCCAAACGGTTGAACCGACAGAAATTCAATTCCTTTAGTTCAAACATGACTTAACAAAGAATATGTATAGCTTGCATTCAGAGAATCTACTTAGTCGTTGCAAGTAGATAGCTTGTTTTCGTTTTTGTGACGTTTGTTTGTGTGAAAGTGTTACAAAAATTTCATATCATAATTTTGTAATAATGAGCTCTCGAGACAACTGCAATTATCAGTAACAACCCTCTCCGCAAGCAATTAGTGTAGCCTAAATTTGGACGGGAAATTGAATGTTGTTTGTCAATAAACGATGCGGCTGCGAGTTATTCCTTAATTAGAATTAATATCTAATCAGCTCCCCCGCCTCATCGCCACCCCTCCGCAGAAGCAATATTAACATTTACAGGATCCGCGAACACGGAAGCTACTCATTCATTTTTGTCTCATTTCTTTTTCTCATATTGAACAGCTCTAACAATGACTTGTTCGTTAACAATGAATTGTTGATTCGAGAAATATCATACCGCCAAGTGATATATAATGACAAGTAGTGAGTTTCTGCTGCAGAGGACAGTCCTGACAGGTAGCATCAGCAATTACATACGACGAGAGGCCCTCACACCACGCAGTACTGTGGCGCGGGCAAAAGGGCTGTAATTAGTAGAATTACTCCGCTAACGGGGGCTGACATTTGTGGTGTCGTTACGGGTAGACGTATCACTTACCATCACGTGTCCGTGCTGTTGTGTAATGGGTACTTCACGTGTTCCATTACAGACGGCTAAATTACAGGGCATCAGGCGAGCGCGCGACGCCTGACGCGGTGCAGCATCACCTTGTTAATATGTAAATGGTTCCTGCACCTAAATGTTACACACACCGTCTGCTAGGATCTGGAACTTGTTAATCTTTCCTTAATCAATGTATTCTCTAAAATAAACAAAGCATACCGACGGGTGCCCAGCCAGACAGTATTGACAGTATCAAGTCCCCAAACGGGGCTGATCAATTAGCTAAGATAAATTGGGTAAGACGGAACTGTTTGTCGTTCCCCGCTGGTGTCGTGTCGTGTCGGCATCACGCGGACGCGAGTGTAGACGAGATGGCGCCGGCTTTACTGAAATTAGGATGTGGTGGATGTATTAAGCAAAATTCTTAACCGCTGAAAAAAAGTAATTGCGCGTATTGTGTAAGGAACCCTAACTTGCAAACGACTCTGCACATTTAGATCCATATCTTTGCATCAGCGGTAACTCGATGACGAGTTTTCTTCTTACAATAATAATATCAATTTACATCATCATCATCACCTTTATTTATTTTTGCTGCAGTTTATTAAGTTACCTTTGTGCGGTTCTTGAAACGTCGTTTTTAATATCATCACCGGATCCCGCCGCATCCGAGCGAGAAGTTTGTAAAGGTAAAATATTCCTTTACGAGCGGTTAGTCGCAAGAGACCTACTTACAACTTAATCTCCGCCACGAAGCCAATATTCAAGTTAGCTAATAAACTGTAATGTATAATATCCGCTATTATTTATGACGTCACAAATCCGTATCCTTACACCATCTCTAAAATAAGGAATCCTTTTAGTAAATAACGAACGATAAGGAAAAGCGAATCGTTAGATCAGAAAGTTCGTATAAACTTAATTATAATAAGAAATCTTATAAAGCTCTACTTGTTCTACCTTTACCAATTAAACGGTCATCATCATTATTTCTTCTTGCTGTGCTCCCTGCTGGAAAAGAGTTCCTGAAAAATTCCGCTCGGCTGATTTGAAGTAGGCAATCGTCTTGAAAGTTTGTCATCATGATCGCATTTACAATACTGTCTGACGGCTGTAGTACGCGAGTGAAACACTCTTGCGCATGTTTGGATTCGATTCCTTCTCATACAGCTGACAGGGACAGAGTGTCCTAGAGGCGGTGAGAGTTGAGGCAGAGTAGAAATATTTTAAATCGTCTCCACCACGGAGTTAAAATAAACAGTATTACATCCGGTGGTTGATGCGCGTGTCTGGTGGCCCGCTCGGTGCCCACCGTTACAGATACAGGGGCGACGTGTCGGCGCGAGCTCGTCACGAGCGGACCCTCGTCACGGCGCGGGGTTGACGCGCACGGGTCCCGCGGGGGTGGCGGCGGGTACAAATGTTTTGACATGTAACATGTGTTACACTGATTTCAAATTACTCGCAGTTCGAACCCCAACGCACTTCGCACACGTGCACACTGACCGGCGGACGGAGCGTGTTACCGGAGACCAGCCGGTGGTGCGGGTAACGTGTTCCCAATTACTCGCGTCAAACAGTAGCGCGTGTACACTACCCTATTCCGAGTTCTCTCGTTCTTTTAAAACATAAATTATATTAGGTTGGGGAAAAAGTTTCTTTGCATTTCTTAAGAAAATTCAAAACATATTTTAATATAGTTTATATTTAACTAAAGTACGTAGGTACCATTTTGTTTGATTACTTTTTGCCATCTTGTAGGTAGGGACGGGGAGATGATCCCATTGCTGTAAAAATTTTGGGACTTCTGATCAAAATATGGCGACAAGTGGTTTTGGCAGTCCTCTTGCGATGTTAACCTGACACTGCTTAAAGAATTCTGAAGAAACCGAAACAGGGGAAATCTGAAGGTGCAAGGTGAGGACTATACAGATGCATTAACACCTCCCAGCCAAACTCTCTTAATTTTTGCTGAGTGGCTAAAGATGTGTGAGGTCTAGCGTTATCATGATGAAAAACCACACCCCTTCTGTTGATTAATTCCGGCCGCTTTCTCTCAACTTCTTGCTTTAATCTCATCAGTTGTTCGCAATAGAGTTCAGAATCGATGGTCCTGCCTGGTGGTAACGGCTCATAATGAACAATGTCCTTCCAATCCCACCACACACACAGCATCACCATGTTGCGAGTTAACCCGGGTTTCGCCACAGTCTGTGAAGCCTGACCGGCCTTTGACCACGACCTATTTCGCACGTTCTTGTCGTACGTGATCCACTTTTCATCACCTATTATGAGCTTCTTCAAAACTGGTTCGGTTTCATTACGTAGATCGCAATAAAGAATCACAAACGAGTACACGGTTCATTATTAGGTTTCTTTCAGTCAGCTCGTCAGCTCGTGAGGTACCCAAATATCGAGCTTTTTTGTGTACTCAGTTTTTTTCAAATGCGCCAAAACTGTTTTGTGTTCAATTCCCAGTTCTTCAGCTACGTTGTAACTACTGATACGCTCATCTTGCTCCACTTTTTCAAATATGGCATCCATGTTATTTATCCGTAATAAGGCGACCAAAGCGACGTGCATCTTTGACATCAAAATTTCCGGATTGAAAACGTTTAAATCAAATTTGTGCTACACAATGCTCACAGACACTGCACTGCACTGCACTAGCTCCATAAACATCGCAAATTTTTTTCGCCGCTTGCATTTCAACCTTTTTTGTAGTAAAATTTTAAAATGTATCGAATTTCTTCATTAGATTCATCTCATCTTGACAGTACGAAAAACAAATGAAAATCACACATTTTCCTAAATTGAATATGGAATTATGTTCTTTAAAATTTAAACTTTCAACGATACCAAAACCCGCCGGATACAAATAGTATAGCCAAAGAGATTTTATCACAAGTTCATACATACTATAATGCGAAAAGACTTTTCCCCCAACCAATATGTTCTACATGTTTGTATTTTCTATTGTTTGTCTTTTATAAAAATTTATTGAAAACATCGTTTTTTCGCTGACTATGTTACTAATGCAGAACAACTACTATTACCTAAATTTTTCAATCTCCTTCGTTGCATCTATTCCACTCTGTGTGTATACAATTTAGAATTTCCGGTGTCATTTCTCTACAATAACAAGCTGTCTAGCAGTGCTCGGTAATATAGAAAAGCCGTCTCTGTCATAAATAAGTATAACTAAGTAATGTTTACCTGAAACATCAACGTAGACTTCCCACGCTTCAAGCTCTGTACTTAAGCCGCGACTTTAACAATAATAAATGTTGTTTCGGCTAATCCGCAATAAATGTTACATTAAAAATACTTTCTAAACGTTTAGAGTACTTCCTTAATAAGGGTGAATAAGTTATTGCGAAAGTTCTGTGTCTCGACTCAAGCAATACCGACCGCGCACTGCCAACGATTTTCTGGAATACCTTCACAAACTTTATGTACACTATAAACTTAACTATTGTGCAGAAAATGTAAAAGGGTATACTTAATGCAATCTCAAGTGTATAGGAATTTAATTATCAGGTTACGTAGGAAGGTAGCAAGAGATGCAGCGCTCGATACACGAGACCTTCCTCCCCTCTATGCAGCTCCGCCGGCGCACCCTCTGATACTTTACTCCAGTTCTGACTGGCTGACCTTGTTAACGACATCACCTAGAATCCGGGGATAACACTTGAAATTCTATTTTGGCTGTTAGATTTTTTTTGTTAAATGTGTAATTTATGTTTTATTATAAATATAACAAAAGTAGCCTGTTCACTGCCCTCAGATTAAAGTTATTATTATGTTAGCGTCAGACTCGCGTATCGTTTCCGCCGCACATTGAAATGATGTCGCTATGGTCTCGTCTGAAGGCATACACAGCTTGTTTACTATTATTTTACTATCATTATTGTGTGTGACCTGTAAACGTTCTATCAACAATAGATAATGATAGCTCTTACAATGAGACTCGTGCGGCACTTGCCTCCACACTCGTAGCAGC